>JAOWBN010183556.1:0-16674 GCA_028565015.1 Pinguicula moranensis
ATTAATCATTGGATATTAAGTGACGAAAGAATTAATACTAAATGGGATTATAGGATCACGATGTATCTATATTATTTCGGATCATAATGCATTGCTAGATGCCGCTTATGATAAGTACCGATTTAGATATGGATCCTATCAGGTCGTTCTATCTGGTGAACTGAAGAATTAAAATAAGTAATTATGTGAACATAATCGGCAAATTTCACAGGCAAGAATTAATTGAGTTCAGTGGGACTTGAATTCAATTCATTTGCAATTTAATTATAATTGGATTTAATGGGATTAAACTCAAATTATTGGGCCGGAATTAAATTCGAGCCCAAAGCAATCAATTGATCATTCATTATTGGGTCGTGAGCCTATTAGAAGGAAATTGAATGAAATTGCAATTAAAGACATTTGGTCTTAAAAGCCCAAATGCATAAAGACATATATATCTCTTATCGATGGGACATGAGTGAGCTGAACTTTGTTCTCATCTCTTCCGCACGTATGTTCTACGAGAACAAAAACCAGAGAAAGAAACCGATCGATTCTTGTCGTCGTGTCATCGCCGTACGGTCTAGCAGCTGCTTCTCTTCGTCAGGGAGTGATCCGGATAGAGGATTTCTCCTTGGAAGCTCCGTGTGGACATCGCACGGTTTCGGATTTCGATCGGGTTTCGCATTTTTTGGCGAGTTGTCGCAGATTTCGTCCATTCCAGGTAAGTATGGCTATCCCTTGTACTCTTAGAACATGAACTACACTGGTTTTGGGTCCGATTTCAACCTTGGTCCAGATTTGAAAGTTTCCAAAATCTAGAAATCGACCCGGTAGATCCAATAGTTATCACCTTCTTTTAGCCATTTGATCCTTGATTTTTGTCTCCAGAAAACTTTCTCAGCAATGAGGAGTTTAGTCTATTCTCCTTTAGCTTTGGATATAGTCACTTTGTCCTCAATATTTCCAGAGAGGTCATACTCTATTTCCAGCTCTAATATGTTGTCTTTTATTAGCTTGATGTTTTGGAAGATTTTTCCATATATATCCTTGTTCCATCTTCTTAGGCCAGCTCTTAATCTTTTTAATTTGAAACTGAGAGCATGGAGAGCATTTGTGTTTGGGAAAAGAGTGTTCCAAGATTGTTCCACAAAAGTTAGGAAGGAAGGGTGAGTAAGCTAGAACTGCTGGAATTGAAACCTTGCCATCTTGGTTGGTTGAGTATTTCCAAATTCAAATAATAATGGCAGTGATCTGATTGTGCCATGTTCAAGTGTGTGACTGAGCATTTAGTTATTGCAGTGATCCATTCAGCCGAGAGCAGTAGTACCCTCTCTAGTCTTTGTAAAACCCTTGCACTGCCTGTGCGGTTGTTACTCCAAGTAAACTTATTACCTGAGAATCCAGCATCTATCAGCTTGCATGCATTTATAACATCCAAGAAATCACTTGTATCTATGCTAACAATGGGGAGTTTGCCTACTTTTTCAGAAGGGGACATAACCACATTAAAATTCCCTCCAAATAGTAGAGGATAGGTGTTAAACGAAGCTTGTTGCATCATATCTTGCCATAATGGAATTCTTTCTGATCTTGAGCATTTAGCATAGACACCCTATGTGAAAACAGAGTTGTGAAGCTTTGTGTTCCGCCTTCATGATTAATAATTGTGTAAAGTCAAAAAATAGAGAACACTCCCAAGAGTCTTTCTAGAATATCCAGATTTTACTTTCACTGTTTGTTTGGCAAGAGGCGAATTTTATCTTCTTCATCAAATCCATCATATTTGATTTATCTTGGAGTGGTTCAAATAGTATTATAAGTGACACTTGGTGAAGCTTAATGAGCTTTTTCAATCTGCTAGTAGATTGAGGATTTTCAACACCTCTTATATTCCAGAACAATGCCTGATTCATGTCTTCTTGCTTTTAGATCTGTTTTTTAGTGGAGAAGAGACATATTTGTCTCTTGTTTTGACCTTGCTCTTCCATTTGGTTGGGATCTCTTCTTCATCTTGCCAGTGTTTGACCATAGGGTCCTTTAATGTTTCAGTGTGATCATCTTCAGAGAATAAATTGTCTTCTTCATCTGCTGACCAAAGTTTAGATAATGGGGTAGCTGTTTTACCTTGCATATTGGGTATGACTTCTTCTTCTGTATCTAGGATGATATCCAAATCGTCGTCATCTTGGAAAAGAAGCATATTTTCTTGAACATGCGAAACAGGTTCCTTGTCATGTGGCAAATCTTCCTAAGGAGATTAGAAACCTGAATGTAATAAAGCTTCTGGAATAAAAAGAGCAGCTGGGGATGTAGTTAATAAGTCTTCTAGGGGAGTAACACTCGTTGTAGAAATGAAGAGTGTATCCTCTTGAGCATGTGCCCTTAGAGAGCTGGGAGATTTCATTGAGCTTCCATGAGTAGTAAGGGACATGTTTTTACCCGCATCCTCGATATCAAGACAGGCAAATTTGTTAGTGTAAGAGAACAGGCAAGATAAACTATCAATGTCATTAGTCACATTAGCAACATAGATATTTTTAGGAATAAATGTGAGCTCAATAGCATTATTTGATTCCACGGCTTCACTGTTTTAGTTGTATGATTCCATTCAGTTTCCCCTTCCTCCACTACCTTTACCTCATCATGAGTGACATCACATGCATTATTTTGTGGTTCTCCAAATGTAGCATCTGTATGAGAGTAAATTTGAACTTGTGGATTAGCTATTATACCTTGACCGGAGGTTGATGCTAGATTGTTGGCTTCAACTTCCATAGTAGATGGGGCCACTTGAAATATCTTGTGGGATGCCTTGATTAGTACAATGTGCTGTTTTCCATAAGGAATAGACTGATTCTCCTTTGGCTTGTAAGTCTTGGTGATATTTTTGATTGTATCCTTTAAAATAGGGGCCTTCGTTTGTATAGCTTGATCAAATTGTTTGCTTCCTATGGTGTTCTTCTGATATGAACAGCTGGTAGATCCGGGTGCAAAACTTTACACGATTCTTTTGAGTGACCTTGCCTCATACAGTGTGTGCAATATTGAGGAAGTTTTTCGATTTGGAGAGTTTTCCAGAATCCTTCCATTCCCTCCGCTTCTATGTACAGCCTTTTCAGCGGTGGAGTAAGGGGGTTCATTTCAACGCAAACTCTTGCAAGACTCGGCCTTGCGAGTGTATCTGTGGCTTGATCAATTTTGATCGATGTGCCAAGGACTCAAGAAATAGAGAAGATGGCGTATTTTTGGTAGAATTGAGTAGGAAGACTCGGGAGAGTAACCAAAACTGGAGCAATATGTGATTCAATTCCAGCTTTGAAATCGAGTGACCATTTGAAAACTCTCATTGGGAATCTTTTAAGGAACCATGTTTCTCTCATCCATAGGCGATCTTGATCTTCTTCTTGTGTGAACCTCATCAAGATGTGCTTGTGGTTGAGTAGTCCTATGAAAATCTCGCCTTTTAGTCCAAAAGAAACAATGAGCTTTTGAATATCTGGAAGTGATGGTCGACCGTGGGAGAACTTACCAATCAGACCAAGCTAAAAGGGAGAGTTCATGGAGGCTATATCCTCCTAGGTGAAAGACACCTTCTGTTCTCCCTTCCATTCTCCGGGAACTTTCAGTGGGATGGGGTTATAGGCTAGGGTCTTACCCGTGCCTAGGACAGAGGCGAAGGACTTTATAGCTAAGATAGTGTGAGAACTATCACCATGTCCAGGAAGAGGGGGGGAAATCTATATCTGGAGGTTCCCTGTCGTCTGTCCGGTAAAGTGTGTTTGTCAGTACCTTCCCGGGTGCAAAAAGTGTCCCTGGGAAGTAAGGAGCTCACATGAGATAGCTAGACGTTAGCTGCTTGTAAGAGCGGAAGACGACGGAGATGGATGGTGTAGGGATTTACTCCGAGACATGGATATGTATCTGCTTGGAATTGGTAATTTATAATTGTGATGTTGTATTCTTGACTTAATATCTATTCTTTTGTGGAAAGCCATGATATCTTGCAGGATACTTTGAGACAGCAACTTCGCATCTTCGTAACTGGTGATGGGCTGCAATGATCGCAAATCAATAATCTTAATTTAAAGGCTCAGAGTTTGCATCCCATAACTACAAGAAGACAGTATTTACAACCCACGTCGCCAAAATTCTCATGGCAGCCTAATATGTGACAGTTATCAAACACTTCAAACTCGTTTAACCATGAATTTTAGCCCATAACTGTCACGATCAATTTATACTAGCCCATTACGTCTAAGTAGCTAAGCCAAACTAGTAACGCTCTCTCGCACAACTCAATTCTTGCTCACTTGCCTAGACCAAAGATCTAGAAAACTCTGCAGAAGAAGCCAAAAAGTCCGACGAAGTTCATTTGAGTTCACTTGCCGCCACTTTTTGTGGCACATGCACTACTGATACTATTGCGGGGTAAGTAAGGCTATCTCTACATTGTTTACAGTTTGAGTCTTTCATTCCAGCTGCGACTCTGAGTAGGATATTTCACCGAAGAACGCTAGAATCATTAAGGCTGTGCGACCCAAGAAATTTGCTGGTAGTCAGGCTAAAGAGTTCTTTGATTCCATTGTAGGGGTAATTGAAGAGATAAATGAAAGAGGTTTTGCAACAGAAACCCTTCCTAGCATCAAGAGAGCATGCTAGGATAGGTATTGGACTCCATTTGGAGGAAGTATGTTCCCCTTCAGCCCCACTGAAATCAACACCAACTACACCCTCATCAACTTGGTAGAGGATGAGTTCTCTGATTTTAAAGAGGGATTTCTAGATCTGATAGATGTGGCCCAGTTTTTGTGTGATCCACTGGCCCAAAGCCTATTGAACTAGGTGTGAGAAAAGTATACTTCCATACAAGCTCAGTGCCAACTACACACACTAGCGACATGAAATTAAAGAGGCTAAAGCTAATTTATGCAATTAATACAGGAAGAGGCATTGACGTAGGCAATGTGATTTACAAAGGCATCATGGAAACAGTCGCCTCACTGAAGAGATCCAATTCATTGCACTTTCCTTCCTTGATCATGGCCCTTTACTCAAAGGTTTGTGTGTCTCTCGCGGCTGACAAAAAATTACAACCCCCAGCTTCAGACATCAAGCCAATGCTACTTAACAAACTGGGGACGTATTCTAAAAGATAAAGACCAAGATCGAAGACACACCAGGGTCGCCTCGCCACCCCAAGACTGAGGCAAAAGGTAAATGTGTAAATCCATTGCAGGTCTCCAGTCCACTGCCGCAAGCTTCAATCTTCCCTACCATAGCACAGTGGCAATCATTTGTGCACCAGACCTACCGTTGTGTTGCGGCCCTCCAGACCAATATAGTCTTGATGTCTACAAAAGGAATCTAGTATATTGTTAGCCCGCTTCCACCGCCCCTGAAGTTCATTACACTATTGTCGTCTGGAGAGTAGGTTGTGGACTCCAAAAGGAGAACATGATGAGGATGTCCAAGAGCGAACATACAATCTCGTAGGCTTGCACTCAGGGGAATAATGTTTTATTGCATTATCTTATTTTCTCCATTGAGGGTAGTATGGGGTTTGGGCAGGGTTACATCAATCGCATCATTTAATTATTCTGCTTTTTGATCCATTTGGTTGATCTGCTTGCAGGTTAAACTATTTTATTTTGTCTGCTTGAACTTTGTCTTATTCTGCTTGATCTATTCTTCTAGTTTATTTTGCTATTTATGTGGTGTTGCGCTTACTATGAATTGGGCCAATCATGAATAGTGCATCCTATGCATTATGTCATGAATTTATGGGAGGATTGCATAGTAAATAAGAAACAGTGAGTGGAGCATTGTGGGGATGACATAAATGTGAAATAATTCAACTACAGCCTTGGGTTGGATAGGAATTCTGAGTGACTCTTCAACTAGAAGTGGCCTCTTTTATCCTAAACAAGTCGGGACAAGTTATGGATAGAAAAAAGCAAAAATAAATAGCATAAAAAAAATTTGACATGGCAAGTTTTGATGTATTTTTGAAGAATATCTAGGCATTTATTTAAATGCACTTAAAGCTCAAATAGCTATTCTAGAGATAAGCAGAGAAAGAGCATCCCTTATGTAAACAAATGCTTTCAAATTGTTGTATGCACTATTGCTCTTTCTAAAGAGTGTATTAGTTGGCTTCAAAAATAATATATATCTCAATTGCTGACCACCTTGGCATGGAAAAAAGAGAGGGTGATGGAAAAGGTTGAAGAGTCTAATAGGATAAAGTTTCAATTCAAGTACCTAAGGCGAGTAATTTCACCAAAAATAGATGCCCACTTCGCAAACTCTATTGAACCAAGCAATTCTCTTTAAATGAAATGACTGTGTATTGATGCATGTGTTCCAAGTTGTTGTGTGTAGTTGCGAAAACTTGTGCATAAATATTCATTTAAAGAGAGGGTACCTTAATGAGCTCCAGAGTTTGGGGATGTTGATAAGTTTGTTTGTTCCAATTTATAATTGGCTTTCATGCTTGAATCTTGCTTATCCTCAAAGATAAGAAGTGTATTTTATACTTGTTTCCCGTGTTTTGCAGGATTCAATCAATATGTTAGGCAAATCAGGAAGTTGAGGATGAATTACTATAATCGCAAGGCCATGGCCCCAAGATCTATAGGTCGCAACTCCAAACTAGATACCACACAATATTTTTACTGGAAAAAAAAACCTACCTAAATATGGGGTGTATACGGATGAATTTACCCTTACTGTTGGAGAAATATCTTATCCAAAGCTTCTCAAAGAAGCCAACAATCTTGTCATTTGGAAAAGGGACGATCACATCGATCAAAAGGAAGAGGATGCTGTATTGGTTTGTGGACCACTTGGAAAAGGAATTGGATTGAAGACAAGAGGAACTCTGGCCACTCTACTGTTCCCCCAAGGTGTGATCAGATTATGTCCTGCCTCGTTAAATAGTAAAATACCAATAAAGTAGAAGTGGAAAATAGATACACGAAATGATGTAGAGACCAAGGGAGCCGAAAGTGGGTGAACATTTCTTATTCTCTAAAAATTGTTTGGGTGAACTCTATTTCAAGAGAGATTCAACTCCTCCTCCTTTGTACTCGACCAACCCCTTTTTATAGAAAAGTTTTGGGTGATTTATCCACATGGGGAGAGGATAACACGCACATCTAGCCACTTTTCACGTTCCCAAAATGTTCTTCCCACTTTGTTGCCAATGCTTCTTCTCACGTGGTGCTATGAAAGGATGGGTTTTTCCTGGGTCAAGTTGGTGGCGGTTCAACAGATTCCTTTAACTACAGCATTGGGCTATACCATTTACTTGAAAAAAAAAATTGACTATGTTGTTTATCGGCTTCTGATCCTCCAACGGGCATCTTTCTGGTGGTGCATTTATGTGATTTCTTTAAGATATATGTTTTTCGTTATGTCTTCATTTGCTGTGATTTCCAGAAGCTTGGCATCATAGTCGTGCGAGATCCTCTATTTCTGGATGAACTATCTTTGCCCAAAGATTCATTCTATTTTGCTCTCCTTTTAATATCCATCTTATCATATCTCGTTAAAATCTTACTAGAAAAAACCCAGTGAGAAAAAATCCTAGTGAAGGGAAAAGAGTATATAACTTTGATGTTTGCTTAGGAAGATGTCATCCATGCCTTCATTCATTTGTTCAGCCTTCATCCAAGATACCTCGCTCGGTTATGTTTCTTATGAGCCACAAGTCAGAGTGGTAGGGATCATATCATTTGGTTTCTTGGCGGGCGCCTACTAATAGTTTAGGAAGTGGCAAGCTTCTCGGTTGATGTATCATTGGTATTTCAAAAAGTATAATTTGTCCTGGATTTGTATAGTTTTTGGTTAGCTGCTATGATATGGTCGTGGGCCCAATCGGGCTAGTTGGGTTGTGTTGCTTGCTTAAGTACTTAGGCCGCCAATTAATTTCTGACCGGATTTGCATATTTGAGGGGCTCTTAGCCTCAAGATGTTGGAGTAGATAATTTCTTTCCTCCAAACTTTGATTACTCCTACTGAAAATCAAGAAATATTAGAGAAGATAAGTGATTTTATGAGATTGGCTCACTTTTTACAAACTTCCTGTTTTTGAAGCGTGAAGATCGGCTAGTTGCGTTCAATAAACTTCTTTTGGGTGTGCTTCACGAGCTTTTTTTGTGTTAAGTGAGCGTCTTTTTTCTTCTTCTTTTTAGGTTGCACTTAGTTAGCGTCCTTTTGCAATAGTTCAACGTAAAAGCATGAACGTCATTTTGTGACGATTCAGCATAAAAATGTGAACGCTATTGTTGACGGTTCAGCTGTGAATGTCATTGGCGACGGTTCTGCTTCACCATGAATGCCAATTGATCCTTCCGATTTAATAGGGCAATTGAGAAAACTGATCGCTTTAGTCTTTTAATAACAAGCATCCAAACTTGCCTCAGTGAACGAATAGTTTTTCTGAAGAATACTTGTGTTTGTTCAATAATAGCTGGTACTGGAGCCTGTATGAAGATTGAAAGTGGCAGGACCTCCACAAATGTCGCAGTACTTCTTCAGGCACTATAAAAAAATTTAGACTCTTTAAACTTCCATCACTGTCATTTATGATCAGCCACCCAAAGCACCGACCAGGGACTAACCACCTTTATGACATGGAAGCAAGAGTAAGTACCGTGTGAGAGATCCAAAAACTCCCATGGGGACAAAAAGGGTCGCCCCAAAGGCAAGATGACCATGAACTTCACCAACAATCACAACTACGCCAAGCTTCTGGGCAGTTTCTGCAATCTCTTTGAGGCGTTGATATGTGTAAACATTTCATTGGATTCCCTGGATTTATTCTAACCATGGTGATTGTATTATGATTTGCAAAATATGTCAACACAATGAGATCAACTTTCCAACCCTTCTCCGGAAGCAGTGAGTCCATAACTGGTAAACCAAGTCTGGGCAGCAAGATATTAGCACTCTGTCGAGCTAAAATTGAGAGGGCTATTTCAATGGCTTGTGTACAGCCAACTGCTCCATAACATAATTAGATGGAAACTTGTAGGAAAGATCACGGGACAAATGTTCTTCTAGTGCTCAGAAAAGAAAGATGTAATCAGAATTTAGTTTAGAAATTCAGTTTCTGAAAATCTAAACTAAACAGTTGGTAGAAATGCCATTAAATGAAAAATAAAGTCATCAGGAAGCTGGGGTATGCTTTAGCCATCAAAGATTTGAGCTTTTTAAATCGCTAAATTCTAGATAGAGTTCCAAAACAATTGATCAGATCTCAAACCTATTAGGAACTTCAACGCATTCAAAACCAAAATCCAATTGTCAATGTCGTAGCTAATTACAGAACAATACTGGTGTTTTGTTCCTTGCTCACCGTAAATCATCTGGGAGATCTAACCAGTTCACGATTGTTGAATTGGTCTACCAATTCTTGGATCTGGTTATGGAATTCTCTCCTAATATGAGACACTAAATTGGTTAGATTTGTATCGGTAGTACTTTACTGACATGAGGGACCGGATAACATAATTGCTCTTTGATCTTGCGCTGGAATCTTTATGGGTTTTGATCGTTGCTGATAAGTGGTACGTCGGGAACTGTTGTTATATTGCTCCATTCTCTTTATTACAGCAGCTTTTGTAGAGGTTCTCACATATTAGAGGTGCTTATTCGAAAATTCCAAACGAAAATGGTCATTTCCATTTTTGTTCCGAACTCAAATCAAAAATGGAATTCTCTTCTTTTCCATTCCAATATACCCGATTTCTGATTCAGCTCGAAAATCGAAAATGGAACAAAAATTTCCTATTCCAATTAAGAATTTGAAATCGGAAATGAAAATGGAAATGGAAAATTCCATTTTTTGATTATCGATTAAAATTTTGGAATGGAAAAGGAAATGAAAATGAAAATTTGTTTTACATTAGACAGCAGAAAGGACAATTCTACTTATTGTAGATCAGACGGAAAGATAGAAAACGAGCAATAAAAGCCCCAAATAAAAAAAATGAACCCTAATTCAAAAAACCTAATCCTAAATTGAAAAAATCAAAAGATAGAGAAACAGAATGAGAATTTCAAACCGAGTTGGCATTACGCGATGAAGCTTTTGATGAAGCGTTGCACAAGCCGCGATGGAAGCCTTCTCGCCTCTGAGAAAAACATGAGAAAGGAATGAAAGAAAGAGGCGCGAGTCGTGTGATTTTTTTTCCCAAGAACTAGGGTTTGTCCTTTTTTTCCAAAACGCATGAGAAATAATAAGTGAGAAAGAGAAATAAAAAAAAATGAGAATTAATAAAAATGCGATTTAAGTTATATTTCCATTTCTGACTTAAAGAATAGAATCAAAAATTTCCATTTTCGATCGGCTATTTCCATTTCCATACCGAATAAGTTCTGAAATGAATGAATATGGAGTTCCCTTTCCGTTCCATTCAACCAATATTAAAGTTGGAAATGAAATTCGAAAATGGAATAAATTGGAAGTGAAAATTTCCGATTTTCGACTTTCATTTAAGCACCCCTACCATAGATGGTGCTGAAATGATATGGTTAGATTCTGTCTTTCCTGGTTAAACAGTACAGTAATAATAAAGTAATATAAATGAAAAATAAATACACAAAATGATATAGGGGCAACGGGGCTGAAAGTGGCTAAAGATTTCTTATTCTCTAAAAATTGTCTAGATGAACTCTATTATAAGAGAGATTCTCCTCCTCCTTTGTACTCGCCCAACCCATTTTATTAGATGGGGAGAGAACAGCACATCTAGCCACTTGTCATGTTCCCAAAATGGTCTTCCCACTTAGTTGCCAACGCTTCTTCTCACGTGGTGCTATGGAAGGATGTGTTTTTCCTGGGTCGGGTAGGTGGTGGCCCAAAAGATTCCCTTACCTTCAGCATTGGGCTTTACCATGACCTAGCATCATAATGCCATTGGCAGCCATAGAAGAGCCTTCTTTGATCTCGACTCTAAACAACTATTTGGTTAAATTGAACTTCTCTGTCTCAGACTAAGCCTCAAACAATTCTATGATGTACCGCATTATTGCATAAGCATACAAGTTTCTCATTGGTTCTGAAGCTTTGGAGATATGGATGCTAGCATAAGACATTGAACAAGTTCATAATCCTCAATCTGCTTCTCATAAGCAGTTTTCCGAGATGCACCCTCTTCCGAAGGTTGGGTTTTGGTACCTCGAAGACATATGCAGGCTTTTTGGTTTTGAAAATGATTTTCAAATTCTGATGTCAATCCAAGTAATTAGTACAAAATTAGATTGTGGGATTCGAGAATAAAACGAAGATTCAATTGCATGGAAGACATCTACAAAACATATAAAGCTAAAGTGTGACTTTGTTGTTTTATGTATATATTCAAGATGAATATAATATACTTAAGAACATATCCATTTTTCTCCCACTATTTTATTTCAAATCAATAACCCTTTATATTAATTTCGAAGATTAGTTAATCTTCTAGTGGATTAGCTAACATCTCCATTAGGGGTTTTAGTTCTTTTCTCTCCGTACAATGGCGACCGCATGAACAGTAAGGTTTTCGCTCTTGCCACGGTTTTGCTTATCTTGTGACTATAAACCATCATATCTCGCCCTATCCACCTTCTCTGTGTGAACTCTCCTCTACCCAGGGACACCTTTGTGTCTGGGGATCCCCCTCCAATATGTTCCTGTAGATATCCCCCCACCTCTATACTAAGACCTTGGCTCCAATGGATTCTCAATTGCACACCAACTGAGGTTTATGCACCGTGCCTTCCTCCAAGCTCATCCACCTTCATCTTACCTCCAATGGAGTTATCTCCACCCAAATGAATCATACGCCCAGATGTTGAGGAAACAGAACGCTTTGCCTGTGAAAACTCAAATGGACTCTTGTGGAGGTAAACTGTCTGCCACCTTCTTCATCGCAAGTATCCCTAAAAAATGTCCATATGAGCAGGTAGAGAAAGGGCTGATAAGGTTAGGCCAAGTTCAAGCCTTACGGATAGCTAACAAATCTGGCAAAGTTTGTCTACCCTTTGGCTTTGTGGAGTTTATTAATATATCTGATACAGCGATGCTCAAATCTCAGTTAAATCAGTTATGGTTGGGAACTTACAAGCTCCGAGCTAATCTAGCCAAATATCCATTTCAAAAATCCATTATGCCTACATCCATAAAATCTACTTCTAAGCTGGTAGAGGTCCCGGTTAACTTTGGCAAACCTTAACAAGGTCATTCATCCACTGCTTGAGGTGACGCTAGGCCACCACCAACCGCTATGAATCAAAAACGTGCTCTGCCTCGCTTAATACCCCCAGCCCCTACTCAATATAGACGTAAGATTAGAAGTTCTAAAAGAAATCTTACCTGGATACCAAATACAAGGATGGGGATTCTGCAGAATAAATATGGTCTTAATGAGTTCCAGATTTCATAAAGAGAGCAGGTTATACTAATCTCATGGTGAGCTCTCTCAGTTCTGGCAGAATATTAATATGAGAGTTGAAAAACTATGATATGGATACGTTGAAAAAAAATGATCAAAAATGGTTATCTCAATGGCTCAAAACTCCTCTAACTCATTGGAATCTGGATAAACATAATGTATGTGTAATGAGACAGCTCTGGATTAAGATCAATGGTATTCCAGTTTCAGTGTGGGAGGAATCTGTCATTGGAGAGATTGGAACTGTCCTGGGGAACATTATTAAATTAGATGAGTCAATACTAGACTGCTCCTCATTAGATGCAGCCCTGTTACTAATTGAAGTTAATACTGAGAGGCTGATTCCACATATGATCAAAGTATATATAGATGATTAGATCTATCCCCTGTATGTTCATGAGGCTAGAGGAATACAGGATACTTCTTCAGCTTGGCTTGATCTCTCATCGTCCTCTACATCATCAGAAAAACTGTCAATTATGTATCAGAATTATATGCTTCTGATAACGAACAATGAATCAGAAGCTCAACCCCGGATCAATGAGAGAACTAGCAGGACAGAAATAATAGAAGAGAACAGGTTGGTGTTAACTCAAACTTATGGAATGGCTCAAGAAAACCATGGTATGTCCCCTCAGCTCAACTCAGAGAGTCTTGTGCCTTGGAGCCCCCTTGAAATTGATTGGTGGCCAATGGGTCACTCCTCTTGTTCTATGAATTCTAGAAGAACATAACCTATAGCTGAGGGGGTCAGAGGTTCAGTTGCAGGGACCTAACTCACAAGACAAAATCATTGTGAACCCTACTGAGACCATAATTCAACCAGGAACATTGCTAGTAACTTTAACATCCGTAAATTCAGTGACTGATTTTCCACCTTTAGAAAATACAAATCAGATACATCATAATCCCACTTCTCAGTCAACAAAGAAAGTAGTAACTCAACCTTGCTTTACAGTCCCGCATACTAGGAGTCAATCAAGGAAAACACAGGAAAAAAAGATTCTCAGGAATGTGCTCAGACTACATTAGATAGTTGGTTGGGGTAGCTGATGGACTAGAGGTCTAAGAAGTATGCTCTCTCAACGCAGATGGAAATTGAGGATGATCAAAGGAGTCTGGGCTATGCTAGTATTGAGGCAGATCACACTGTAGCCTTGGGACAGGACATTGGAATTAACTATGGATAGAGCACATCAGCAGCAAAGAATAAGCTTAAATAGATGAATGCAGAGAATAAAAAGAAGAAAATATGTGGAAGATCAAGGCCAAGGAATCATATGTTAATGAAGATAGTCATTTATAATGTACGTGGGTCTTAGAGGAAAAGTGAGAAAAAAAAAAAAGAATAAGGTCCCTCATTGTCCAACAGGAAATGAGTTTTCTATGTCTACAAGAAATTAATCTGAAAATTATTGATAGAAGGTTGTGCCAAAAGTTATGGTATAATGAGGACTTTGACTCCGTTTACAGTGGAGCGACATGCCAAGATAGGGGACTTCTTTGCATATGGAACAATAAAAAATTCACCCAAACAGATACTCTATCAGGCAGTGGTTTTCTGGCAGTCACAGAAAGATGGCTTAATGAGTAAATGAACACAAACATGATTAATTTATAGGGTCCATCAGATCTGTCACAGAAAGAAATGCAATGGAATGAGTTGCGTCAACTGTATAGAGATAGAGATCAGGAGAAGTGGTGCATCATGGGCAATTTTAATGCGGTGCTGAAACAAAAAGAAAGCAAAGGAAGTTCTCATATGAATTA
Organism: Pinguicula moranensis; assembly: GCA_028565015.1. Lineage (NCBI taxonomy): Eukaryota > Viridiplantae > Streptophyta > Magnoliopsida > Lamiales > Lentibulariaceae > Pinguicula > Pinguicula moranensis. The sequence goes on from JAOWBN010183556.1 coordinate 14,196, forward strand.
TGCTGCAGAAATACAGTCCTTCAACAGTTTTGTAAGGGAATTAAAGCTGTAGGCCCTACCAATGTGTAAAAGAACCTTCACTTTGTATCTAAGCTCCCTCAAAGCCATGAGTAGATTAGATAGATTTCTTTTGAACAATATATGGATGTCCTCACAGTCCAACTGGATTCACACGGTGCTGGAAAAGAAAGACTCGAGTCACTATCCAGTCAGCTTGTCTTCTTTATTCAAAACTGGGGGCCAAAACCATCAACAATATTGGATTGTTGGTTAGATGATGAGGAATATAACACTCTTGTAGAACAATGCTGGAATCTGCCTACTAATGGCTGATATGCTAGCCAAATTATTAAGAATAAAATAAGGAGACTCGGAATAGATATCAAAACATGGAATGCTTCTACCTCTAGAAACCTAACAGATATCCGCAAGAACATACTACAGTCAATTCATGCTAAAGAACTAGCAATGGAATCTTCAAAAATATTTTATCAGAGCTCCCAGGAGATCTCTCAGTTATGGGAGGAGTTGTTGTGGATAACAAAGTGGATAGTGTGGCTTATCAAAAATCAAGAATAGCCTAGCTGCAAAAGTAAGATGCAATTCATCCTATTTTCATGGATGTATAAACGGATCCAGGAATAAAAATGCTATACATGGGATATGGGAAAAACAAACTTGGCTGGAAGAGGCTGATTCTGTGAAAAAAAATCAGAAAACACTTTCACAACAGATACATGGAGGTCTTTTGGGACATGCAGCTTTCTCAAGAATCAAGTATGAGCTTAATCAGGCCATTCACGGTGCAGGAAATTTTGGAGGCCATAAACTCATGTGCCAGTGGCAAAAGTCCTGGCCTGGATAGTATAAACTTTATGTTTATCAAACCCTTCATCCACTTGCTGAAAGATGACATTATTCAGATGATGCTTGAATTTTATAAGAATAGTAAGGTAGCAACGGGCAACAATGCAGCCCATATTATTCTGGCAGCCAAGAAGAATAATCCCCTGAAAGTGGAAGACTATCGACTTATTACTCTTATTGGTCTTATGCCAAAAATTATATCAAAGACACTGGCTATTAGACTGGCAACTATAATGAATGATATTATCTCTCCGAATCAAATGGCCTTCATTAAAGATAGGAGAATTTTAGATGGTGTCATGATAGCAAATGAAGTGGTGGATGAAATGAAGAAATTGAAGAAAAAGACCCTCATATTTAAGGTCGGCTTTGAGAAAGCTTTTGACACAATTAACTGGAAGTATATTTCTGATAATATGGCAAATATGAATTTTCTCCAAGCATGGATAGCATGGATTGGTGGACTTTTGTCGTACGGTACTACATCAATTCTTATTAATGGAAGTCCTACACAACAATTCATACCATAGCGTGGTCTTAGACAAGGACATCCTATGTCTCCATTCTTATTTATGGTTGCTGCACAGGGGTTTTCAGTCATGATAGAAAAGGCTATCTCTATTGGTAACTTTTAACCTCTCTATATTGGTAAGGATAATATTGCAATATCACATATTCAATTTTTAGATGACACACTATTATTCGGCCAAGCATCATGGGATACAGTGATCTCTTTTAAAGCCATTCTCCAAAATTTCGAACTTATATATTGATTGTGGGTCAGTTTCAGCAAGAGTAATCTTTATGGTGTTAATATGCAGCAAGACATCCTGAAGAATATGGAGATTACCCGAGATACAATGAGTATCAACTTCCCTTTAAACATCTAGGTCTGCCAGTGGGCAGCAATCACCATAAATCTACTACCTGGAAACTATTGGGAAAAACGGGCCAATTTCTAACGTATCGAAGATTTTCAACTTCGATCCAACCTTGAAATCAAGACCCAAAACCGTGTAGATCGTGTTCTAGATGTTGAGGGATAGCCATACTTACCTTGTTGTCACCGGAGATGGAAGAACTCGCCAGAATCCGTCGAACCCGTATGAAATCTCGAACACATACCGTCCGGAATTGAGATCACGAAGCTCCCAAATAGCAAGCCTCTACCCGGAGCACTCCCTGGGAAAACCAAAGCCGGCTGCTAGGCTGTTTCCAACAAATCTGGCGACGAGAAACGTGAGTTTCGGATCGCGAAGAAAAAGACGCAAAATTGAGTCTCTGTTTTTCATTCTTCTCAAAGATGAAGTCGCGATCGACCGACATGAGATTTAATCTCATGTCATTTGGGCTTATGGGCCCAATCAACTTAAGTCTCACTTAAGTTTCTATTGGGCTCAAAGCCCAAATGCTTCTAAAACTCATTTGGGCTCGAATTAATTCGAGCCCAATTGCAAAATAATTCCTTGAATTTAATCTCATTAAATCCAATTAAATTGCAATTGTATTGGGTGGTCTCACCGATACCCAATTAATTCTCGTCCGTAAAATTCGCCAATTATGTCTCACATAATTAATTAATTAATTCTTCAGTTCACCAGATAGAGCGACC
>JAOWBN010183567.1:0-16671 GCA_028565015.1 Pinguicula moranensis
CCCCCGGATATCGAAATTCCTTTATTTTTCTGAATTATTATTCTCCGTATAATTATTATTTTTTACTATTACGTACTGTTGGGTGAATCGATAGCAAATACAAATTCGACCGTAACAATCTAGAATAAATATAGAAAGATTGAATGAAAGAAAATTAACTTCCCCCACATTGAGAAGGAACTAAAGTTGTAAATATTTTGAAAAAGCATATTTCCACGCTTTGTAAGAATGTGTAGCGAGGAATCTCTCTTATGGAAAATTTAGTCATTAGAGGTTTGATTATTGAACAAGCAAAACGTCTATGTTATCTTTGTTCGAATCAGCCGGAGAATGTCAACCATTTATTCTGCTTCCGTGAAAAATCATATTGGATTTGGTCTACATTATATGCATGGTTCGGATATACATATGTTGGACAGGACAATATAGTGGACCATTTTCAAGCACACATAGGTATGTGGATAGTGGCAGATGGGCGTCAACTCTGGAAAGCTTTATGGCTCTGTACGATATGGAATATCTGGAAATCAAGAAATGAAATTCTTTATGACAAGGTTCAAATTGATTATTACAAGGTTGTGGAGAAAATTCAACTTGAGATTTGGTACACTACGGTTTCAAAGCCAGCGGACACCACTACGGTATCAGATTGGATTATTCATCCACGCCTATGTATTGGTAATTTTAGACCCCCTTGAGTGTTTTGTATTTGAGAAGTAATCTCCTTAACATAGTGGAGATACATCTCAAACTTTGTAAATTCGGTTGATTTAATTTATTATTATTTATCAAAAAAAAAAGAATCTCTCTTATGTGGAGGGGATACAAATAAACGGGTTGGCAGACTAATCAACAATCAACAATCATCAACCATAAGTGTGCTAAGAGAGAAGATCAAGCTGAACTGCTCGTCCACCCTCAACCTCAAGACAAGTACTTGATTTTACTAGGAACTGGATTTAGTGAGTGTTATCGAGATTCAATGAATTGTATACGAAGTCGAAGAGTAGGGGAATGGACTATGTTCCATATGTAAATACTATACAGTAAGTTTTTATATCAATACAATCATTCACCTATCCACAGGCTTTGAAATTTAATGATAATAATAATAATTCTGAAACAATACTATCGTAATCCCTATACTATAAATATCAAGCTACAAACTGAAAATGCAGTGTCAAGATCAAGTTTATGAGAGGCCATGGATATAATCTCATCCTAAAAAAGGTTAAAAAAAGACTTCAGGGTGAATTTGGTACGCGGAAAGAAGACGGATAAATTGGGACAACTGGGGAATGTCCTGGTTTGCCTTGTTTGGTACACACTAGTTATCATGCGACTTGAAGGATACCTTTCGACCCGGGATAACTGGATTTTTTTGTTCCATTTTTTTGTAGGGTTTCAGTCAATCCACCTTTGTCACAGGAGTGAATTTACAAAAATGCCCCTATATTTCAACTCTATTTACAAATCCTACCAACTATGAAATCCCTAATCCTAATCCATCGAGAGCTTTCTCCAAAATTCAGAAATCTCACACTCCTTCGACCGTTGCATTCCTCCGAGCATTCTTCAGTTTGGAAACATTTCTTCAAGTGGTACTTTTGCTCTTTCTTCAGTCCTCCAAAATACCCCCTGTTTTATTTTCAGTTTAGGCGTTTATTTGGTTCATTAGGGTTTTGTTTTGAATCAAAAAAAATTCGGGTTTAGAATTGATTTAGAGTTCAAGACCACATCTAAACCTGTTTCGAAAGTCAAATATAATTTTGTTAACCCCTTTTGGAATTTTACTTCGAAGGTTACATTAATGATGAAAAAATTTATGTTGTAGTTATCTACGGGTGGCTGGAAAAGGAACGATTCGATCATGTTCAAGTATAATTTTCTTTAAGTTTTCTGTTCTTATTTAAAATATTCATGCGATTATTTTTTAGCCTGTAATTGCTGATAGAATCCATCATTTTCTTGTTGTTACATTTTGCTTAGGGTATCTACGGTTTTGAATTATTGCTTCTTCTTTTTTCTGTAATCTTGTATGATGCTTTGTTTACTAATTGTTTATGCTGGTAATCACCTTGGTGCCGAAAATCGTTCAATTTTTGGTTTTAAAATTGCTTTCTATCAATTACTTTTGACTATATTCTCTGTGAGTTGTGGTCTGAGATGCTTATGTTCTTGCTGTTGTAGTAGAAGAAAAATATGACAATCACATGAAGCATAATCTGTCTGATTGTTGAACCTTTAACGAAAATAGAGATGAAAGCATAATCTATTTGAGATGAAGCATAATCTGTCTGAGATGCCTGTATTCTATCAATTACCTTTGACTATATTCTCTGTGAGTTTTCTCTCTTTGTTTTGTCTTAACAAATTCGCATTGTTTTTTTTAATGCTATTTGATTCAAGTATTTATGGGCTAGTTGAACAATGGTTACCCAAGTTAGTGATATGCTGAACTTAATGGATCTTGCGCCTATATTGGTATGCGCAATAATTTTCGTCGATTTATTGCCTATTATCGTTGAATTAGCAGAAACTGAATCAAATAGAAACACACGACCATGTAAGCGTAGGCGGAAGGTTGATTGGAATGCACCACCGAAGTACTTGATATTAGATAAGATTTCAGAAATGCTAGCATTCATTGAGAGGAACACACAAGAGTCAAATAGGGAGTGTTTCAAGAACTTGAGGTTGTTGAAACAAGCTTCCATAGAGTTGTGCCGACTTCTGCGAGTTGAATGTGGTTTGACCGACGATCAGTATGTGTCTGAGGTTGAAAAGGTCGCTTTCTTCCTATGCATCCTAGCACACTACCCAAAAAATAGGGTTTTGAAAACCAACTTCCAGCCCAGTGGGTAGACCATCAGTCAAGCATTCCATCAGGTCTTAAGGGCTATGCTTAAGTTACGTAGTAGACTTTTGTTACTACCTACTCCCGTAGATGAAACAACAAATGACAAGAGATGGAAATTCTTCAAGGTACATTTACTACTTTACCACTTAAATTGTGTCAACGTTTATTCTTATCATGTTTCCTCTTGGTTGCAGGGACATGTAGGTGCACTAGATGGTACCTATGTCCCGTTGCACATTCGGGTGGAACACCATCCCAGGTACCGTACTGAGAAAGGTCATCTATCAACAAATGTCCTATGTGTTTGTGATACTGAAGGGCGTTTTGTCTATATGCTTATTGGTTGGGAGTGGTCAGCGGCAGACGGGCGCATACTTCGTGATGCCATCACTTGGACAAATGGACTAATGGTCCAAAATGACCAGTTTAGTATGATCTATTTAATTCAAGTCTGGTGCACTCTTATACTAACATTCTCTAGTTATATAAACTTAGGAACTTACTATCACTGCGATAGTGGATACATGAATCGACAAGATTTTTTTGGTTCCTACAGGCAGACACGCTATCATCTACAAGAATGAGGTGCCTCTGCTCGCAGACCGTAAAACAAATAAGAATTATTCAATCTTCGTCATGCCGCAGCCCACAATGTTATAAAGCGGGCATTTAACATTTTGAAGAAGCGCTTCGTGCTGTTAAGGAGCCCGGCGTATTATTACATCAACATACAATGTGATATCATTCTTGCGTGTGGTTTGTTGCATAACTTTGTCATCAACGTAACACCGTTTGATCCGTTGTTAGATCCAGTAGAAAGTCATCTTTCAAGAGCTGAAGAACCTATAAATGCATTGGATGACTTAGAGGATCATATCAAAACGGTCAATTCGTCTCCTGGGTGGACTCAATTTAGGGAACAGTTGGCTGACGAGATGTGGGTAGAACTTGATGAACATAAAAGCATTTGTTGAGACTTTAGTTGGTTGTTGAACTATCTGTATGTTATGGAGCTATTTGATTTTATAAGTTGTGTGTTTCTTGCACACTATATATTGTATGTTGTCATATGTTCTTAGTATGCTGCAATGTGCTTCCAAGTTGCTTATACTTATAAATTGTGTGCTTATATGATCATTTTTCTTTTAGGTTGTGAAATAATAATGGATATAGGAAGCCAGTACGATGGGTTGGAGGAAGTCAGCTCTGATAAGTTTAACGACCAATCTAAGACAACTCTAAGGACTAACGTTCCTACTAAGAAAACATCAAAACCCGCTGGTAGGGTGATAAAGAAAGAAAAGGAAGCTGCTTTGGAGCAGAGAAATACTAAAAACATCTATCTAACTCCAGTTGAAGAACAGATTCTTCTTACTGCCATGAGGGAGTTGACACAGGAGGGGTGGAAGGCTGGACAGGGATGGAGACAGGGTACTAACCAAAAGGTCGTTGATAGGGTAAGAGCTTTGGTTGAGAGAAGTGCAGTAACAACAAAGAATGTGAAGAACAAACTTCATATTTGGGGTAAATCATATCGCTTGCTAAATGAATTTTTGAGGTTGATTGGAGTATCAATAGACCAAGGGGCACATACTATAGTAGTGGACTCAGAGAACAAGTTAAAAGAATATGCCTTGGTAAATCTTTTGTTTTGCAATCTCTTTATTTACTTGTTAAGAAAGTACGACATTTATTTATTTATTTGTTTATGTATAGGTGAACAGTAAATACCTACCAATGAGAGGCAAGCCTTTCCTCTACTGTGACTTGTGGGGTGAGCTCTTTGGCCAATACTGAGCTATGGGATCAGGCGCAAGGAATTAGATCATTGTAGAGAAGGAAAGTTCTACTACACAAAGAGAGATTCAAGCACTTATTGATGATTTAGATGAAAAGGTTGAGGAGTCAGAACCCAAGAACACGCCTACAACATCCAGTAAAGATGGTGCATCAAGTGTAAATCGTGTATGGCGCAAGAGAGCAAAGTCGATAGTCTGCCAAGTCTGTCATACAAGGCCTCAGAGAACATGTCCAGTGCTGATGCATTATTCAAAAAGGTTGAAAGATCCCAACAATAAACCCCAAAAAAGGACTTTCTTTTATGACAAAAGAAACCAAGCCTAAGTAAGCGGTCACGACAACATCCAAAGGCGTTGGATTCTTAAGTCTTTAACAACAAAAGATTGTTGAAGATCCCAACAATAAAAAATACATCGAAGGTAATGAAACACCTCATAGGCATTGGAGGTTTGACCCTTTTGAATAGTCACTTGCTGACGCATTCTGGGCACTATTATTACTTTATCAATACGGATGAAGTAGGTCATGCAGAATTTTCCAAACTATTTTTCGCCGAGGAGATTTCTTGAACAAGTAGCATGTTGTATGTTTTGAGCACGTGTTATTGGTGGAAATTTATGTTTGAACTTGCAATGCTTTCGATGTTCTGCGAACTATGATGGGTAATGTGTTTGGAACTTTTGGACTACATGTATGGGAAGTTTTGAGACTTTCTTAGATTGCTTAGATTAAGATGCAATGGACATCTGCTTTTGTTTGTAATTGGTTGTTTAGTACATCAGTTCATACAATAATTTTTTGATTTCAAGTACTTACTTCTTCTTAGAAAGCTTTTCAATTGTTGGAATGTGGATGGTTTATACATTTCATGAGGTACATGCAGTGGAAGTTACCACTGATTTTTTGTGTACTGGTGTTTCATGAGGTAGATGGTATGGATAGTTCATACTCCCCCGGCACAAATTGATATCCTGGCATCTTTGTATCTTTTCTGTTGGTCCACATTTCAATAGAAGGCCATTCTTCATAAGTACCTTCCAAGACCTCTCCCGGGAACATCCTGAATGTGATACAACTGAAGTTAATAGGGAACAGGAAAGCTCCAGAGTGTTGTCTACATAGTCTAGAGTTTTTACAGACAGGAAACAACCCAAGTCCTTTGAGGCTTTCTTTGTACCAAAGTAGTCCAGGAGGCGAATTAGGATAGCCTTGTGAAGTATTAACCCTTCGCATCAATGTTGTCAGCAGGAATCTCTACATTCCAAGATAACTGTGATTTGAGAAATATGTTTCCTAGTATTATTACCTGTAATAATATAGTGAAGGCACCATAAACTTCAAAATCATAACAGATGATACAAAAACCGTAAATTAAAATATGCGGACATGGAGAGAGCGAATGATGCTCGGAAGTAAATTTTCCCCAAAGAAATATCAACACCAGATTACATTTCTTTTTCCAACTAGGTTAAAAATAACTTTCAGTCAATTTTCTATGCCTCAACACTATTCCAAGTAATTCAGGCCAACAAACACTACTAATGGCCTGAATTAGGTCTTACAATAGAAACTAGAGTACAAGATAGTCAAATAAACCTATGAAACTACATGAACAAGTCATGGATCCAGGCGTTGGAGGAGCGTTCAGCCGTTACACGAGGAAGATTCACCTATGGCAAAGAGGCGCCTAGTGACATCGCAGTTCGCATCTGCCTGGTTGTCCACGACAATCAAATTCTGCTTCAAATGCTCGGGATCCTCTATTCACATTAAATCTATGATCGTCGGTGGAAGGGGGTGATTCATCAAGTAACTCTGGCATTCGCGGGCGTAGAAAACCTGGTTGGAGGTGCGAGCTTTTTGGATCTGATGCATCTATAATTGTTAGTAATCACTGTTAACTCATCAAAAAGTACTTTTCATAATTCAAATGCAGAGGTACAGAGATTAACTCATCAAACAATACTTTTCATCATTCAAATGCTTAATACGGGGGTAAATATACCATCACGCCTATTTTTTGCAAGTCTCTTATGAAAATCAAAGATACAAAAAAAACATTTTAGAGGGAAAATTCATTGTGAGCAATCAGATAAAAAAAATGACAATCAACAAATTACATTCCTCATGTTGATTCAAATTATGTCTGGGTGACAAATTAGAATTGTCAGATTCTAATTCGCACAGTTAGGAACAACACAGCAAATTCTAAAATCGTAAATCTCCGAAAAAATAGCAAAGCCCATTTCAACCCAAAAGCAAAAAAATGCAACTAGTAACAAAAGGAACAAATATCTAATAAGTACATATTTATAAAGCCGACATAATTGACAAATCGAACGAAAATCTGCTGGTATAAACTACTATATCTTTGTATACCTCGTGGGGAGTGGGGGTACCATCTGATGGCAGTGGCTGGACGTCATGCTTGGCTTTGGAGGATAGATTCCGCTCCATTTGCACAAATCTTCACTGCATTGTTTCTCACAGATTGGGAATTGGATTGAGTTGGGAAATTAGGGTTTGTGAAGCATTTATACCACATTTATGAGGGTGCTTTTGTAAATCCACATCTGATATCCTATTATTGCACACTTAATACCAAGCGGCGGGTTTTGCTTTCTCGTTGTGCTGGCGGAATTGTACCAAACACAGGATATCAATTTTTTTTCACACAATTAACCCTAAGTTATCCCCGTAGCTGGATTGCACTAATCCGGCTATCAAACCCACCCGTGTAGATCTTGGCTGAGATAAACATTTCACAATCAGCGTGCCATGTGAAAAGTTTGATGGGCAACCCATTTGAAAGCTTCTAGACGATTAACCCACCAAATGAGCCAAGGAGGAATAGAGACAACATTCATATTGGGCTAAGATGAAAATGTTCTACATCCAAATAAATCGACCCAAATATAGAAGCCCAAAAATGAAACCACTGCTTTTTGGATTAGCTCTCATTTCTCAACAAATACATGGCTTCAGTTCTTAGTCTCCTTTCCACGTTATTGCATTTCTCAAACCCTAGCCATTGCCGAAATTTGATCCTTCATAGGTTGTTGATGTATTTGTCCGCGTAACCGTCAGAGAGGTCGGCGCGACATGCTCTCTAGACCCTAAGATAGTCCCCTCAGCCTCTCCACAAAAAAATCAGAGAGGACATTGCCAAGGATTGGAAGGGCCTCCGCGTCACCGTCAAGTTCACCATCCTGAATTGCCAGGCTAAAGTGACGGTTGTCCCAGCAGCAATCGCGTTGGTCATCAAGGATTTAAAGAAGCCTGAGCGCGACCGCAAGAATACCAAAAATATAAAGCACAGTGGCAATATCTCCCTCGACGACGTCGTTGAGATAGCTAAGGTGATGAAGCCTCGGTCTATGGCCAAGGAATTGGCCAGTACTATGAAGGATTTTGACCAAAAATATAAAGCATAGTAGCAATACCAACACATGTTTCTGTTGGGTGCACGGTTGATGGGAAGGACCCCAAGGATTAGGATGTGGAAGTTCCTAAAGATTGAATTGGCGAAGCTAAGTTTGTATCTTACACTTTTCAATAATTTTTTTTATTTATTGGCTAGTAATAATATGTGGGATTTTTATGAGGATAAAGCTATCTTATTATATCTATTTTTGGAAGAATTTTTGAATAGTTTCGATGATATCTACTATACTGGCTTTGATACCGCTATATTGCTTCTAACAAGTTGTCGATAGTTGCATTAAGCCACGTAAACTGTTTCATTGCTAGCTATTTATAGAAATCTCAAATTTAACGATGAATTGAACACAAATTCAGATGCAAGATCAACAAAATAAAACTCTATTTTCTTTCATTCAAAGCAAATCGAAAAAGGGAAGAAGATTTACAATCTGTTATGTAACGACTTAAATTACAATAGCCAACTAGAAAATGTATTTATACTAACAAAGACGCATCTTTGAGAAGCTAAAGAAGTCACTTTAATATCTAACATTGGATCAATGTGTATCGTACTGCTTTAATGATGCCACATATTGCTTCACCATCTTTTTCTCATTAGCCAACAAAATCGTGTTTTCATTTGTCCTTATTCTAGCATTTATATCTCAGTTACAATCCTTCATTTGCAGCAGTTCATTATTTCCATTCAAAGCTGATTCATCAGCACGTGTTTCCCCTCTGTAGATTGCACTATGTGAATTATCTATGTAGAGTGCCTTCATAGCTTGATAATTCAACACTCGCTCCTCGAGATGAGCATTATAGAGGCTCATCTTGCTCAAATTTAAACGAAGGGTAAGCTCTGGAAGTGCCTTGGTGATAATGTCTGCAAGTTGACTTTGAGAAGAGATGTGGAGAGGCAGATGAGTCCATATTTGAATGTGTCACGGATTACTTGACAATTTATCTCAATATGTTTTGTCCACTCATGAAACACCGAATTGGTGGTAATATCCAGGGTTATGTGATTGTCATAGTGAAAGGGGACAGGTAGAACTTGCTAGCATGAAAATGATCCATTGTAACTCACGGACAGTAGCAGCCATGGCACGATACTTCGCTTTAGCTGAGGAACAACCAATTGTAGGCTGCTTCTTGGTCTTCCATGAGACAAGGCTGGTGCCAAGAAACAAACATAACCCAATTAGGGAATGCTGGGAGGAATGACAGCTACCCCAATCAACATCATTGTATGCACACAGATTAGTAGAAGAACTGCTGGAATTAAATAAGTCGAGGTTCTGATGACTAGCCAAGTAACGAAGAACATGTCTAGCAGCATCCCAATGAGAATCACGTGATTTTTTCACAAACTGACTTAGTTGTTAGATGATATAAGTGAGGTTAGGCCGGGTATAACTAAGATACAACAAACGACCAATGAGTATCTTGATTTTTTCAGGATTATGGTATAGAGATGTGTTGTCTTGATCATAAGCTTGAAAGATGAAATCACCAGGGAGGGGAGGGGAGGTTGGTGTACAATCCAAGTGCCCTAAATCACAAATATGATCATGGATATAATTATGTTGGCTAATATAGATTCCATCCTCAAACCGAGCAATTTCCATGCCAAGGAAATACTTGGTTGTCCCCATATCTTTTATGGTGAAGGCTGCATCAAGATAGGATTTTACCTTGTTTATTTCAGAGATTGAGGTACTAGCGAGCAATAAATCATCAACGTACACAAGCAAGAACAACTGGTGAGAGCACACGGATAGAGTAAAAAGACAAGAATCATGATAGGACTGCACAAAGCCATATTCCTGCAGCTTGGTGGTGAACTCTTTGTTCCATTGTCTTGACGCATGTTTGAGGCCATAAAGGGACTTGAGTAGCCTACATACTTGTCCCTTCTTAGCCTTGTCATAGCCAAGTGGAGGGTGCATGTACACCTCCTCATCTAATGAGCCATGTAAGAACGCATTATTGGCATCCAACTTTTGGGCTGACCAATTTCTAGAAGCTGCAATAGCAAACAATAACCACATAGTTACAGCCTTAGCCACGGGGCTAAATATCTTAGAATAATCTTCTTCCTCAATTTGGTTATACCCCTTTGCCATACGTTTGGCCTAACAGCGATTCACAGTGCCAAAAGACTTGCATTTGAAATGCTAAACCCACTTGAAACCTATGACCTTCTTGCCATCCGGGAGAGAAGTGATGTCCCAAGTTCTACTTTTTTTAGTACTGATAATTCTTCCTTCATAGCAATCACCCACTTAGCATATTTTTGTGGATGAATGTAGTGTTTTGGCTCTGTTATATTTAAAAGGTTTGGAGCGAAATCACAATAAGAACCTAAGAAAAGACAGGTTGAATATAATGGTGTGCAGATACTTGAATTGGCCTCTGCAGCTTGTGTATTAAACACATAAAATCATCAAACCATGAAGGAGGATAAATTGCACTTGAACTGCGCATAACTGGGGGATGTTGAGGTACAACATTAGCGGGAGGTAGATAATTGGATTTCCCCATCAAGAAGCGCCTCATCATAAAATTCCGAAGCCGAAGGCAAGTCTGCCTCATGGGATTCATCATGTTGCTCCTGCACTGGAGGTGTAGACTGGGGTGCAACTGAAATAGAATCATCCTCATCAAGACCTATTGGTATCCAAGTAGTATGATCATGCAGAGCAGATGCAACATCAAAATCAAATTCACAAGAAAATCTGTCTTCAGAAAACTTAACATCTCTAGACACTATGATTTTTTTTGAACTTTGTAGGAAAATCTTGTATCCTCTTTGGCATGGTGGGTAACCTACAAAGATCCCAAGAAGTGTACGTGCATCAAGTTTGTCCTTTCACGGATGATTGTCCACAACATAGTAGATACAACAAAAAATCCTCAATCTTGTTAAGTCAGCTTTATCCTTGTGCAATGTTTCAAATCGAGTTAGCCACTGTAGGATTATGCTTGGCCAACGATCAAGGATAAAGGTTGCAGTGAGAACTTTTTCTCCCAGAAACAATTTTGGTAGCCTTGTCTGAAATAGCAAAGCATGAGCGATCTACAACAATATCCTATGCATACGCTTTAACTAAACCATTTTGTTGAGGTGTGTACGGGCAAATCCTTTGATGTAATATACCATGTATTCGAAATAATCTCGGCAATCATCATTCAGAAACTCACTTCCATTATCAGTTCTAAAGTCCTTGATCATTGCTCCCTATTGCATTTTAATCATCAATATAAAGGCTTCAATTAAACTATGTACCTACACTTGTATTTGAATAGAAAAGTCCAAGTGCATATGTTTTTGTCATCCACTATAGTTAGGAAATATTCGCACAGAGTTGTAGAGGGAAGTTTATAGGTTCCCCATACATCCATGTGTACCAAAGCAAAACACTGAACAGATCTATGTGCATCACCATCAAAAACTGCTCTGCTTTGTTTGGAAAGAGGACAAATTCCACAAGCTTCAATAACATTTTTCATATTAGCATTTCCTGCTGAGATGTTCAAATGATTCATTACATCAACTGAACGGTGTCCAAGACGATTATGCAACAAATCTGAGGCTACAACAGTATGTGCCTGAATGCTTTTATTCTTGTTTGAAAGGAATCTACACTCTTTATTGAATAACTGCAAACAGTAAGTAAGACTAGTTGTTCTTTTTATTACTGCATCAGCATTGAAGGATTCTTCATTCAATATGTAGAGTTCTTTTCTTACATAACCCACTGCAACAATTTTGTGGCTCTCAAGGTCGTGCACCATACACTGATTAGGCAAGAAATAAATCCCAAGCTTGAATCTTTGACTAATTTTCGAACTGAGAGGACTTTATATTTAAAATTAGACATGTAAAGGCATGATTTCAGAACAAACTGCTTGGACAAGAACACATCTCTACCACACATAACAGGCTTGGTACTACCATCCGGCAGCCATGCTGGTGTCAAAGAGGTGAAGTTATTTACATTCTGCAATAGATCACGGTGAATACACATATGGCTTGTTGCACTGTATCCACAATCCACTCATGTGCAAAATATTTCAGTATTTTTGACAGATAACATAGACTGAAAGGTTTTGTTACCTGTAAAATCATCAAAATGCGCCATGTTCACCATCATTTGACTGTCATGATCAACTAATCCCTTTCCCATGGAAAGTTTTTTGAGTTCTTTCTGCATACTCCCTATTATCTCATTCAAATCATTGATGCCTTCCCTTCCTAAATCAAGTGGGGTATTCCCACAATCTCCATTCTCACCATACATAGCCTGATTAACAGAATGGTTTTGCCTTGGTTTTCTCTTATGATCAAAGTAGCCATCAGGATATCCTTTCAGTTTATAACACTCATCAATTGTTTGCTCTATCTTTGTGCAATGATTACACTTCAAATGCTCTCTGTCGTTTCTTTTCTCATTCCATCCCTCAGGATATCCTATCAACTTGTAACATTCATTTATTGTGTGACCTGTTTTAATGCAGTGAGTACATTTCAGATGACTCCCGTCTGTCCGTGATACACCACCAGTTTCATTTTTCCAATTTCCACCTCTGGCCATCATAGCTGTGTTCATTCCTTCATGGGCTACAACAATATTTGTACTCACTTGCCTTTGCCTTTCTGCTGCTCTTACATTATTGTATACTACATCAATGTTAGGTAGTGGATTGATTCTTATTATGTATCTTCTTTCATTTTCAAGAACATCATTCAGTCCCATCAGAAAATTCAGAACTTTATCCTCATTGTCTTGTCTGACCAACGATTCTCCTATTTCTCCTTAAATGTATGGAGTTGCTTTAAGTTGTTCATATTAATCACACAACACTTTCAATTGTCCAAAGAACTCACAAACAATCAGCATTTCCTTTGCCTCATTATAGCCATATTTTTCTTCAATCAAACAGATGTCGCATATTAGTAGTTCCCAATATTTTGTCAAGACTTAGCCACATTAATTGTGCATCATTGACAAGCATATATCTTTTCATTAAATCCGGTCTCGTAGCTCCTCTAATCCACGAGCAAACAAGACTATTTGCTCGTTTCCATTTCAAGTAAAGAGTTGAATCCTCACTTGGCTTTTGTAATGTTCAATCAATAAACCCAATCTTGAGTTTAGCCTCAAGTGCAGGCACTATCACTCCCTCCCATAGCAAAAAATTCGATTCATTTAACAAAATTGAGACCAATTGCATACCTGGATTGTTTGATTCATAGACTTGCAGTTGTTCCTCCAACAGTTCCTCCAGTTGCTTCTTGCGCTTCATTGCCAACAGCTCCCTTTAATTTTCAACTTCACTTCTTGCCATTTCAGCTATGAAACCAATCTGCATAAATGAGATGGAAATTTTGCAAACTGATCGGCTAGCTTCAATTATTTATGATTGTAGGTCAACAACCCGCTCTGATACCATGTAAAAATCTCAAATTTAACGATGAATTGAACACATATTCAGATACAAGCTCAACGAAATAAAACTCTGTTTTCTTTCATTCAGATCAAATCGGGAAGAAGATTTACAATCTGTTATGTAACCACTTAAATTACAATAACTGACTAGAAAATGTATTTATACAACAAAGACGCATCTTCGAGAAGCTAAAAAAGTCGCTTTAATATCTACAACTGGATCAGTGTGTATCGTACTACTTGAATGATGCCACGTGTTGCTTCACCATCTTTCCTCATTAGCCAACAAAACTGTGTTTTCACTTATCCTTATTCCAACATTTTTATCTCTGTTACAATTATTCATTTGAAACAGTTCATTGTTTCTATTCAAAGCTAATTCATCAGCACCGGTTTCCCCTCTTCAGATTGTAGTATGTGAATTATCAGCGTAGAGTGCCTTCACAGCCTGGTAATTAAACAATATTGCTTGCAAAGTAGGGGGTGCAATTTTTTTAGGGGGCTAAGTTTTTTTAGGTGGGTAAATAAACTTATGTTATAAATTAAACAAAATAATTTACTTAGCTCAACAATCAATCAACTCAAACAATGATAAAAATAAATAAAAGTTAAATTATTTAATATACTACATAGTTAACTTTATTAACAAAATATATGTAAAATACAACAAAAATATTTACATATTTTGCTCCTGCCGATCACTCTTGCCATAAAATTATAGACAATAAAATTAAAATCAATGACTGTAGATAATTCTCGTTCAATATAAAAGACTATCGAATCTAAAAGATATTTTTTTTTATTTTTTTTTGGCGATGAACACTTTTGACACACTTCATAACTGAAAATGCATGCTCTGTTATTGCAGTGATAACAAGAAGTGTCAAAACAAAGTGAATTAATTTGTCAATTAAATGGTAGCCTTGCATCTTATTTGTCTCAGTCAATATCCTACATAATTAAAAAATATTTGATAAAACCTGAAAGTGCTCATGAGAAAGTATATCAATCTTGTAATGTTGCAGTTGAATTTTCAAAAATTTCAACTCTTGTTTACTAAAATCATAAGGATAAAATGTTTCAGCAACTTGATGAATAAGATCAATCTGAAATGATTTAAACTTATCTTTTAAATCCAAAACAATACTAAGTTTAATAAATTTTCCTGTCACATCAGCAAATCTATAATTGATCTTCTCTATTTGACAATCTATTATAGCATAAAACATTTAAACTCGATCATGGTGCTCAATTGAACCACCTACCTTATAAAACATTCTGCTTGAGACGGTTATATTTACCCTACGGTTACGTGGGGTTTGTTCTTGGCGCAGAAAGTATCTTTGATCCGGGATTTGGTGTCGTTGCTCAAAGCTTGGGTGCTATTTGCGGTGTTTGTCTGGTGAAGGCCTTTCAGAAACCTTACTTTGATTTGTATGGGGTCGGAGCCAACTTCCTCCACGATGGCTACAGCAAGGGTCGGATTGGGTGCGGAGTTCATCATAATGTTTGTTTTGGACACTTTATTCTCATACACTATCCAAAGAGAAACGCAAGAGACTCACATATTCCCATAGCGCAATCTCCCATGTTTCACCCTGTTTCTATGTACTAATTCTAGTTTGGTAGACGAGTTCAACTCTAGTTCGCTTGCTTGATTTAGGGTTAGTATTGGATCTCGTGTTTACTGTAGAGCGGTGGTTTTAATTGAGGAAGCTTTGGTATTTGTATAGGGTTCAAAGCAGATAAACAAAATATTGTTTTAATAGCTAAGATATACGTGGTAAAACAAGAAATTATCAGTGATGAGCAATGAAGCGGAACATAGACCACTCAATGACAATGAGAAAGAAAGAGCTATCAATCTACAAAATGAGTTACAAATCAAGCAAAAACATGAATCGAGCATATGGTATAAAAAAAACCCATGGTGATGCTAATACGAGTTTTTATCATCGTTGGGTGCAGAAGAATAGGTAAAGGAATGTTATCACAGTATTTTAAGACCAAGAGAGGAGGTTGGACAAGGTTGATTAGCTTAAGGGATGAATCAAGAAGCACTTTCACAATAGAATTAGAGAGAGATCAGGCGTTAAACCACTCTTTTAGGGTGAAATTTTACTCATCCTGCTAGAAGTATGCAGTCTGCAGTTAGAAGAACAATTCAGGGTGGAGGAGATTCGAGAAGTTGTAGGAGTTCTAAAAGCCTTGGACCTGACAATTTCAATTTTAAATTCATTAAAAGAATACTTCCCATCATCTTACCTGATCTGGTGAGGTTTACGAATGAGTTTAATCATTCAGGACGTATTGTGAGAAGAGGTAATGCGTCATTCATCTCCTTAATTCCCATGAAAGCCTCTCCAATCCGAATTGAAGACTTTCTACCCATTTCTTTGATTGGCAACTGTTGAATAAACACCTAACTCTTATACACATCACCTAAACTCACCTAAACAAACAAGTACCAAATTATAAATGTGTGCCAATTAAGAAAGATGAATGTAAGAGATTTCATACAAAAACCAATCTCAAATTGGTATCGGAGCCACCTCTACCCAAAACACCATCGCCACATCACTCAGAACACAAAACCACTTCTTTCGCCGCATGTTTGCCACTTTCTCCACGCATACACCACCGAAGAAGAAGCGCCAGACCGCGCCTGTCCTGGAACACCCAGGTTAAAAATGGCCGCCACTGGCCGATTTCACGGCAAAAAAAACGCAAACGGTTAGGTTTTGGCCGCTATTTTCTGTCAAGTCTATGGCACATCCGCCACTACCTGCACCGGAGACCATGACCCCCAGAATCGAGCCGCTGAGAGATTTTCGTGGACATATTATGTGCCCGAGCCACCACACGTGTCGTCGGAGCCAAAAAGTTAGAATCTTTGATTCTAAGAGTTCGTCGCACACGTCAAATCTATTTTTGTAAATGATATTACGTTTTATCCGTATTTGTGTTTCCGTGGATGAATTAAATATTTTATGTTTGGATTGAAATGCCTAAATTTGGGGCATCCCAATTAGGCATGACACAGAGATGATAATTGATTGATTGTTTCCAGAAAGTTATAGTAATTGTGTTAATTGGTGTTCGTTATGAGATGGCAGAAAAGGAAGATGACGC
>JAOWBN010183578.1:0-16671 GCA_028565015.1 Pinguicula moranensis
ATTGTATCTCCCGGACTGTGGTTGCCATTGCACGATACTCAGCTTTGACGGATGAGAAAGCAATGGTAACTTGTGTTCTTTGTCCATGAAATAAGACTTGAGCCAAGGAAAACACAATAACCTATTAATAAATGTCTAGTAATCCGCATCTCTGTAAGCCTGCAGAACCGTAGAGGCTGAACTGGAATAGAAGAGGCCAAGGTGTGGATTGCCACCTAGATATCTCAGTACATGAAGTGCAGCCTTCCAGTGAGAATCATATGGATGATGTACGAATTGACTAAGTTGTTGAAATGCATATGTCAAATCCGGCCTTGTCTAGTGAAGATACAACAATCTGCCCACGAGCCTGCGGTATTTCGCAGGGTAATGACACAATGGAGATGAGTCTTGATCAATAGCAACAAATTTCAGATCACTTGGGAGAGGAGTAGCAGCAGGAGAATAACTTGAATGACCAGAATCATTGAGCAAATCACGTATATACTTGCGTTGACTTATGTATATTCCTCTCTTTGATTGAGCGATTTCCATTCCTAAGAAATATTTAGCATCCCCCAGATCCTTGATAGTAAATTCATCATCCAAATAATCTTTAACTTTGTTCAATTATGAGATAGAAGTTCCAGTGAGCAAAACATCATCAACATAAACAAGGAGGAAATGTTGATGTGTAGCTGTTGACAGGAAGAAAAGACAAGGATAGTGTTAGAATTGCTTAAAACCATAAATTGTCAGTGCATTAGTGAAGGCAATATTCCATTGCCTTGAAGCTTGTTTCAATCCGTAGATAAATTTCAACAAGTGACAAACTTGTACCTTCTTTGCTTTATCATATCCCAAAGGGGGATGCATGTAGACTTCCTCATCCAAGGAGCAATGGAGGAGGGCGTTGTTGACATCCAATTGATGGATAACCCAAGCCTTAGAAGCAGCAAGAGCAAACCGTAGCCGCACAGTGACAACTTTAGCCACTGGACTAAAGATTTCATAGAAGTCTTCTCCTTCAATTTGTGTATATCCCTTGGCCACAAGCTTGGCCTTGTACCTGTCCACAGTTCCATCGGGTCTGCATTTAACACGGTAAACCCATTTTGAACCAATTGCTTTCTTGCCTTCAGGTAAGGCTATTAATTCCCATGTTCTGTTTTCTTCACGGGCCTTCAATTCTTGCTGCATGGCTGTGATCCATTTAGTATTTGTCTTGGCCTGATTGTAGTGTGTAGGTTCATGAATTCCTGATATATTTGCAGCAAACTCATAGTAGTTGCTTGTGAAGTGGCACAGGTCATCAGAAGGAGTACTGGCAGTTATCATTGTATCATCTGCAGCAGAGGAAAAAATATGGAAATCCTCTAGCCAAGGTGGGGCAGTAACTTGGCGTGTACTTCTTCTTAGTTGAGGCCTAGGTGGACTGTTGTTCAAGGTATCAGTAACTGGTAACTCATGAGAAGTTGAAGGCATATCTACTATGTCCAAACCTGATGACAGATCAGGATTAACGGCTTCGTCAGGTACCTGAGAAGGTGCAGACTGTGATGAAAAATAATCTGGATCATTATCATCTTGCATAGGCGGAAATAGCCTCTGAATTCTCAGTGTCAACAACTGATGGAAAGTAGTCTTCATGAAAAGCAACATCCCTAGACACAATTATCTTCTTAGACGCAGGAATATATATATCTTGAAACCTTTTGGCCTGAAGGATATCCAACGAATTCCTGTTAAAGATCTCTGATCAAGTTTATCTTTGCCTGGTCTATTATCCACTACATGGCATAAACAGCCAAAAACTCGCAGCAAGGATAAGTCAGGATTGCACTGAAATAAGACAGAAAAGGGTGAACTCCAATTTAATACTCAATTGGGCCACCTGTTTATAAGATATGTAGCAGCCAGAACTACTTCCCTCCAGAACTACTTAGGTAGTTTGCTCTGAAATAAAATTGCTCTTGCAACTTGTAATAAGGTTCTGTGCTTCCTTTCAACAAGTCCTTTATGTTGTGGAATACAAGGGCAGCTCCTCTGATGCAACATTCCTCTGTTAAGAAAATTTTTTTGACACTGCACATTCAAGAACTCTGATCCATTATCAGTTCTAACACTCTTCACTACCTTCCCAA
Organism: Pinguicula moranensis; assembly: GCA_028565015.1. Classification (NCBI taxonomy): domain Eukaryota; kingdom Viridiplantae; phylum Streptophyta; class Magnoliopsida; order Lamiales; family Lentibulariaceae; genus Pinguicula; species Pinguicula moranensis. The sequence continues at coordinate 2,124 of JAOWBN010183578.1, forward strand.
ACTGTGTTTCAATCATAAGTACAAAGGTCTCAATCAGTCGAGGAACCTAATCCTTATATCTGAACAGGTAGGTTCAGGTACACCTGCTGCAGTCATCAACAACGGTTAAAAAAATATTGGCATGAGGTAAAGGATGGAATTTTGTATGGACCCCAGACATCCAGATGGATTACTTCGAAACAATTCTGTGATCTATTCAAACTATCATCAAAAGGTAACCGACATTGTTTTGACAGAGGACATATGCCACATGAATTGATATTATTCTTCAATGTATCAAAATCAGTTACACCATTCAAATGCTTCATTACATCAAGAGATGGATGGCCTAATCTGCTACGTAACAGATCTGAACTCATAGCTACATGTGCTTTAATGAGATTATTTTCAACTAACACTTCATTACAACCAGTCCGTGAAGATGACAGGCAAGATAAGTAATCCTTATGTCCCTTCATTATTGTTTCTGGATCAAAGGAAGTTGAATTCAAAATGTATAGCTCCCTCCGGATCTTGTCTACTGCAACATTTTGTGTGCCTTAAGGTCCTGCTGTATGCACTGATCAGGCAGAAAATGAAATCATAAATCTGAATTCAATGACAATTTTCTCACTGACAGGAAATTATACTTGAAACTCGGCACATGCATACATGAATTCAGAACAACTCCATCAGATAAGCATACATCATCCCTGCACTTAATGATTTTGTACTTCCATCTGGAAGCCAAACAGGAGTGAAGTTTGTAAAAGAAGATATATTCAACAATGCATCAAAATTAACACACATGTGATTGGTGGCACCAGTGTCAATTATCCAATTTTTCTTCATGATATCAATACAAGTAGCAGATGACAAAGAGTGCAAGACATTTGTACCTGCAAAATCATCATATTGGGCCATGTTCACCATTGATTTATCCACTTGATAAGCTGTCCATTTTCCTCTTGAGAGTCTGCTCAATTCCTTTTGCATACTCTCTATGACCTCATACAAATTGCTGGCTGCATCTCCCTTCAATTCAGGTGACAGTGAGGCTTCAACTTGATTGACAGAGTAGCTACTACCTCCTTATTTTTTCTGCTCAAACCACCCTTCAGGATAATCTTTTAACTTGTAGCAATTTTCGATAGTGTGACCTGGTTTTGTGCAGTGTGTACATTTCAAGTTACTTCTCCTTTCACTACATCCATTCGGATAACCCTTCAGCTTGAAACATTCATCAATTGTATGTCATGTTCTAGTACAGTGAGTACATTTTAGGCTACTTTTGTCAGCTTTCTGTGTTCCTCCTACATCTTTATTCCAGTTGATACCCTTCACCAACGTAGCAGTATTTAATCCATCATGTATCAGAGCCATATTGGTATGTTTTTCTGTAGCGATTATGATATTGTAAACTGTGTCCACATCTGGCAGTGGATCTATTCGAACAATATGGCCCTTCTCTCCCTCATACACATCATTTAAACCCATCAGAAACTCCATAACCTTGTCCTCATTTTCTCTTTTAGTCAACAATAACCCAATTTCTCCTTCAACATGTGGTCTTGGCCTAAGTTGCTCATATTGATCCCATATAACTTTCAATTTTCCAAAATAATCACACACATTTGTTGTTCCTTGCCTAAGTGCACTTGCATTTCTCTTCAATTAGAATAAGTGCGGAAAATTAGTGGTGCCTTGCCTCTTCTCAATACTCATCCACATTTTCCTAGCATCAGTCATGGACATGTAAGTTTTCATCATAACTGGTTCCATAGAACCACGGATCCACGAACACACCAGGCTATTAGCCCGTTTTCATTTCAAATACAAAGGCAAATTTTCATCCGGCCTCATCAGAGAACCATTAATAAAATCTATTTTAAGTTTTGATTCCAATGCAGATACAATCGCACATTTCCAGATCAAGAAGTTAATTCCATTCAATAAAACTGACACTAATTGCATTCCTGGGCTGTCTGACCCATGGACTTGCAACTGTTCCTCCACTAAATCATCGAGTTGTTGCTTCCGCCGTGCCAACAACAACTCTTCTCTTCCAGTTTCCGCCATTTTCTGAAACTTCAAAAATCCAATCGATAACAAACACTATTTCAATTGCAACAGCAGATCTCAACCTGCTTCAATACCATTTCGTAATTTCAATAGATCATGAATCGATCTGAAAAAAAAAAAACAAGAGAAGACAAGACACAGATTTTTGGAGAAGAATTCTCCTTATTCAATCAACTCAACAACCATTTTCGCTTTTCATTTGTTTTACACTTTTTCTCTCATTTTTTTATGACTGTTAACAGAACAAAAAACGTATATATACTAATGAAATCGTGTGTGAATTTTCAAATCATCCAGTCCATCTATTCACAGCGGATTGAACCACCAGTATTTATCTGGCCCAATCCGCGCCCATATCTCCTGCCCAATGCGCTTTTAATATTTATTGCTGAAAACATGGATTTATTATCCCGTTTTCCCTTGCATTTTCTCTTTCCTTCAATTTGCACAGTTTCAGTTTCATCATAATCTCAGACTCCCCCATTGTCATGAGAGTTTTGTCCATTGCTGAATCCATTCTTTGCAGATTGAAGATTGCATCAATATAGCGCATATTCACTTCAATTGGATACTTCAACAGCGATCGCCGGTTATCAAACTCCTCTTGTTTCTTGAGATTGCACATCTCCATATTGTTCTTGATCGGGTGGCACAATTTCCATTTCATGTGACGCGAAAGAGAGGGCGATGAGGGTAATTGTTACCCACTTCGTTTGCAGGAAGTAGCAAGGTGAAAAACTCGACGAGATTGCATTCTTTCTGAAAGGAAGATTGAAGATGGCGAAGAAAAAACAGTAAGTAATTTCTCTTTGTTGCTCTCTCACACAAACGCAAACGCAAGAGGAAAAGAAAATTCAACTGCAACGTCCCATTTCATTTCCTCCCAAAATTATAGATACAGAGACGTACATATAGAGGTATAGCTATCTACTAAATGGACTTTAATTTGGGCTGGGATACCAATGCTAAAAGCCCATAAGAAAACTTCAGAAAATAAAGCCAATTGAAATTGTCCATATTTCGAAGGGCACATATATAAAAGTTTTAGGTGGCGATATCTAATTTTTTATATTGTTTTAGGGTTAGACTTAAAACTATTATGAGCAATAATAATATTTTAATAAATGATATTACTATTAGTAAAATCACCATTACTCCTTCGTCGTGTTTTCTTTTCAATCCAAGAGATGATGAAATTACTGCTCAAACATGTCCTACCGGTTTGGAGAAGCCGTGTTGGTGATCATTATGTTTATATTAATTAATTCCTAATAGTTGGTCGAAGATGAATGCAATTGTTGCACTTGTGACCTGATCTCTTTATCTCGATCACTCAGTTTCTCGGAGTGATCTATCAAGGTCAGGGACCAGACAGGGGAGAAGCTTGGTGACAACTTCCATGGAAAACTTTTTCTTCATAAATGTTTACATGTTGCTTGTACATTTATAGATTGAAAATAAGTACAAATTCTAACATTTGGCCGGTCTGGCTTTCCTATGGTTTCTTGTAGTTGTTTGTTGTCCTGTCTTGTAAGGGTCTGTTTTCTATCTATAATTTTTTTTTTTTTTTACTTATTCTTACAATTTTGCAATTTTGAGTGTGAGAGAAAAATATGCAATAATAGAAAAATTTATAAAAATAGTGTTTGCAATCAAAATTTTAAGATAACTGAATAATATTTGCAGTTAAATTTTTTAAGATAACTTTAATTTATTTACAAAATTGTCATTAGAAATAGAAAAAAAAAAGCATCCTCCTACTCACTTCTGAAAGAAAAAAATAAGAAAGAAAATGAGAAGTGGAGTTTTAGAATAATATTTTTGAAATAATCTAAAGAAAAAAAAAAGAGAATAAAAAAATAATCTAAATTTTAAGTGGTACAAAATAGACCCTAAGAACTTAAGAGGGTAGCCGCCTTCTTATCTACTGAAGGTTGAGTAGGGACCTTCTAATCTACTGGAGGTTGAGCAAGGTTAGCCATATCCAAAATGTGATCTCGGTCATCAAGGCTTCAGCATGAGATTGAAGATCACATAAAGTTTAATCGAAAAAATAAGAAATAAAGACAACATGAAAATTGAAAATGAAAAAAATTAAATTAACGAGATAGTGAGGAAATGGTAAGGAGATAATGGTTAAGCTAAGAGATGGAGGGAATGGGGAAAAAATAAAAAGTGGAAAGAAAAAAAAAAGGTTTGATGCCATTTGTGCGACATTGCTATCAAGGAACGTACTAACTTATGAGTGTGAGATATGATTAAACCCCTGTTTTGCGCAGCCTTCTTAAAATTATAAGTGGATTATAAGCACATTTTTTCAAAAAATTACTCATCAATCTCGTAGTTCGAGATTCTTAAAAGTCAATTATAATTTTAAGTAGGTTGCGCAAAACAGACCCTAAATCCCAAGGAGCAGTCCCCAATTGGTAGGGGTGTTTATTCGGTTTTTCGGTGTCGGTTATGGTAATAACTATAACCAAATTGAACAAGGTTTTCCATAACCGAACTGAACCAAAAAATCAAAAAATCAAAAAAATTCGATTTTTCGGTTATGAAAAAAATAACCGAACCGAAAACCGAAAATTTTTAGTTTTTCGGTTCGGTTTTTCGGTTAACCGAACATTGTATCTTTTTAAAAAATAGGTTTTAGGGTTAGAATTTTTTATTTTCTAAAATTTTTAGGGTATTAAAGTTTATTTATAGGTTGGAATATAAAATTTATATTTATATCACCTATAAAATTTTAAAACTTATATAACCTATAAAATTTTGAAACTCATATCATATAACTTAAAAATAACTTATAAATTCATATAACCTAAAAATAACTAATAAACTTAAAAACTTAAAAACTTTTATATCTTATAACTTATAAACTTATATAAGAATTAAATATACTTTATTTACTTATAAACTTAAAAACATTATAGACTTTGTATAAATTATAAACTTATATAAGAATTATATAAATTTTATTTACTTATAAACTTGTATAAGAAATATATAAACCTTTATTTACTATTAACTTATAAAAGGGGAATGATCCGTTGACATTATTTGTGACACTATTTTCTCAAAAGTCTATGTGTAGGGTCCGTAGTGGTTTAGAGTTTAGGGTTTAGATTTTTAAATATTTAGATCTTAAGGTTTATATTTTTAGATTAGGGCTTAGGGTTTATAATTTTTTTAGGGTTTATGAATTTTAGGGTTTAAGGTTTTTAGAGTTTAGAATTTAGGGTTATAACTTATCAAATTTAATAAAAAAAAATGATAATATTTCATCTGTAATTTTAGTTATAACCAATCTAAAAATATGTGAAAACATAATAAAAAATCTAAATTAAAAAAAAAAAAAATCGATTATTCGGTTATAACCGAAAACCGAACCGAATAACCGAAAATTTTCGATTATTCGGTTCGGTTAACCGTCGGTTTTTGATTAACCGAAAAAACGACGATTATTTTGCTCACTCTTAGAGGACATGCCATTTTGCCAAAAATGCCCCATGGCATTTTTTCAAAAAGCCCCTATTCAAAGTATTAGAAAAAATATTTGTTCTTCTTAGCGAACCGTCAACGAAAAGAAAAACTGAGATTGAATTTTAAATCGACTTCGATAGGGGAGAAGTGATTAGGCAAACAGCCTAGCCCGCCATCATGGAGGCCCAACAAGAAAATCCCACGTTGGAATAAGCCCATCCTAGCAAGCCATTTATAACCCTTAGGGCAGGACCAGCCCAAACAACGTACAACCCGAAAAATTATGCACATACCCCACACAAACTCTTGTATGATCACGGTAGACACCTTCCATACAAAGATCACACATTGGGCAAAGACTCCTACAAATTGACATAGGAGTCATGAGATTAGGCCGGTTACTCCTTGTAATACTATTTTCTCTAACAAAAAGTTGCGTACAAACATATTATTGAAAACATCAAACCTATCATTAGTTATTACTTCTTCTTCTTCTTTTTTTATCAATAGCGGTCATTCCTAATAGGTGATCTCCTATTGACTCTTTACTACTAGGAAAATGTTAACCAAATCCGTACTAAATTGAATATATATATATATATATTATTTTATTTTTGCATTTATGTTTTGCTTCGTGTATTTTCCATTTTACCATGGGTAGGTAATAAGGTGATCTCCTATTAGGAACAGAGAGGCGTGCCAATCTCCCAAGCTTGTATTATGTATAGTTGTATTTATTATTTTTCAAATCAAACATATTTATTTTCATATTTCCCGGACCCTTTTGTTCTCTCTACTCTGAAATAAATATTTATACTTTCGGTTGCTCTGATCTGATAGATAGATACCACGTGAATGTGATCGTGCCTTGATATGATTCGATACGGCTAGAGATGTTCATTGTTTTATATATATATATATACCTTAAAATGAGTACGGATTGCTTCTTTTTTTATAAGTATACGGATTGCTTCTTGCTATGCTAGTTGCTGACTTGCTGTGATCCGATAAGAACTGGTAAAGAAAGATCTTTTCTGCCGAACAAACAGTCCACGCAAGTCGGTTGAGATCTGAATCAATTCAGACACATCAACAATGGCAATTTCAATACCCAGTCGCCTACTGTTCATCGATGGCGAATGGAGGGAAGCACTCAACCGAAAATTCCTGCCCATTATCAACCCTGCCACTGAAGAAATTCCTTTTTTCCTTGCCCATAATCAGTTGCCTGCTTGCAGCTTAGAAACACTCTTCCTATTGCAGTAACAGATTCAAGAACTTCTGCAACTCCTATTTTTTCCTTGCGCTATGATTCAAGTATTTTTTGTCGGGAAAATGGGGGAAATAATACCCAAAAGAATCCCCTAAACCCTACGGTACGCCATTTTTGTAGGGTTTAGGGCATTCTTTTGGGTTTTATTGAAAGTTGGATTATTTGAGATGATGTTGGCCGTTGATGTCTAATAAGATCAACAGTCAGGATTTTGTGTCTATTAGTGTGTTTAATAGTGTGTACACGGATCCGCTCCCATATATATATATATATATATATATGGATGGACATCGCGATGGTTGTCCACAATCCACAATTCACAACGTACTCAATATATTCCTAAAAGAGCTGAAAATGTATGCAAGATTAATAGGTGTATTTATGGACTAAAGCAGACATCTCGGACTTAGAACTTGAGGTTCGATGACGTGATCAAAAATTCGGGTTCATTAGAAACCCAAAAGAATCACATATTTATAAGAAATTGAGTGGGAGCTCAATTGTATTTTGGTTGTTATATGTTGATGATATTCTTTTGATTGGGAACGATGTCCCTATGCTTGAAAATGTCAAGGCATCATTGAATACTATTATCTAAATGAAAGACTTGGGCGAGGCTACTTATATCTTAGGTATCCGGATCTATCATGATAGATCAAAGAGACTCATTGGTTTGATTAAGAGTACATACATAGGAAATGTGTTGGAAAGGTTCATCATGCAGGATTCCAAGAGAGGTTTCCTACCTATGTCACATGGTGTGTCTCTCAGTATATCTTAGTGTCCTAGGACATGTGAGCAACACGATAAGATGAACATGATCCCATGCGCATCGGCATTTGGGTCTATCATATACGCCATGTTATGTACATGCCCTGACGTGTCTTATGCTCTGAGCATGACAAGCATACATCAAAAGGATCCCGAGGAGGATCACTGGACAGTGGTTAAAAATATCCTTAAATACTTGAGAAGAACTAAGGATTTAATTTTGGTCTCTGGCTGTGACGGGAATCTCACAGCTACGGAGTACTGTGATGCCACTTCCACACCGACCATGATGACTCAAAATCACACAGGTTATGTATATATTCTTAATGGTGGTACAGTCTGTTGGAAGAGTTCCAAACAGGACTGTACGACTGACTCCACCGTTGAAGCAGAATTTATAGTTACTTGCGAGGCTGGCAAAATGGGGATATGGATACAAGAGTTCATTGATGAGCTTGGTGTTGTTTCCACCATTGTAGATGCGATGGAACTTTATTGTGATGACACCGGAGCAATTGCGAATGCAAAGGATTTCAGATCCAGTAAACGCACCATGCACATCAAACGAGTATCATGTTATTCAGGAATTTAATGAAAACAAAGACATCAAAATGTGTGAAGTAGGTACGGATAGTAACACAACTGATCCACTGACAAAACCACTTCCTCTAGCACAACATGAGAGACACGTTGGTGCTATGGGTATACGATACATGAGAAATTGGCTTTTAGGCTGATATGTTTTGTGCATGAACGCATAGGGCCTGGCACTTGCTACTTGATTGGCTCTAGTTCAAGTGGAAGATTGTTGGAATAGTGACCTAGTGCACCAATCAATTGATGGTGCACTTGTTGGTTTCATGTATTTTGAATGATGTATATCATTTTGTTCCTAGAGTTTTGTGTATATTATGGATTATTTGACTTGATGACTCGAATTGTGAAATTCCATGAATTATAATCAAAACTCTAAATCATCCCCTAATCTTATGTCATTAGCAAAGGAACACTAGATGACTATATGGACTAGCAAGTGAATTAATGTATGATTATTTTTCACAGATCATTTATACGAGGTATCCATTTAATCACATGAATATGAATGTACGAGGTACATAGTATTGGACTCGACCCATATTGACTTTGCTGTATGGATTGTGTTTGTGTCATCAGCTAAGTCAAATAGTGTTAATTCAGTTATCCGAGATATTCTAGATGATCAATGCGTATTACGTGAGATTATCAAATGCTCCTTTTAATCGAGGGGTTATAAAGGTAAGTTTTCGAATATGCATCACTCACGCTGTAAATTATGAATTATAAAGATGATACTTTTGTTCGTCTCAGCTCGTATGAGATTGTTTATATTACGGGGCACCTTGATGCAGTAATAATTGTTACGCATGCATTTGTGATTATGAATAAATTAATGGTCAAGGATGATGCATTCTTACGCTTGACAATAATTAATGGATATTATATGACGAAAGAATTAATACTAAATGAGATTAAAGGATCATGATTTGTCTGTACTAGGTCGGATCATAATGTATGGCTAGATGACAATTATGATTTATAAATTAATGGGGATTAATTTATTAGCTATTTGTATATAGATCCTACTGGATCGCTATATTTGGTGAACTGAAGTATTAAGAATTAAATATGTGGGACATAATTGACGGGTTTCGTGGACGAGAGGGAATTGGGCTTTGGTGGGACCCGAACCCAATCCAATTTCAATTTAATGCAATTGGGCTCAATGGGATTGAACCCAATAGCTTATTTTGTGTATTGGGCGTGAGTAAAACTCGAGCCCAATGACTTATGTCTCAAATGGTCTATTTTAATTTTGAGCCCAAATGAGACATAAAAACTACGTCTCGTCTTAGTCAATAGGATCGAGAGTCTGCCGTAAGAGTTTTCTGAAAAGAAAAATTACGACCGAACAATTCGAGAAATCATCCTGCAAACTCATCCTTGTTGCCATCGTGAAATTCGATGCCGCCGTCGGGTCTAGCAGTCTATATTCAGTTCGCCAGGGAGTGAACAAGTGTAGGTCTCCTTCCTTGGGGACTTCGTGATCCATCAACGAAAATCCACGGGATCTTCACGGGTTTGGTTCCAAATCTGATCGGAATCGAGGTTAGTACGCTAATCCTTGCACCAAGAACATGTAATACACGTTGTTATGGGTTTTATGTTTCGGTTTGGCTTCGGTTTTCTGATATCCCGAAAAAAAATTAAATCCATTATAATCCAACAAATTTATATGTATATAAGTATATTTAAGTATAATTTAATTGTAAAACTTTATTAAAACATTGAAAATTTAATTCTAATTTTATGCGATTTGTGAGATTAGTATTCTCTTTAGGTTTGGATGAACAATGCATGACGACCCGGATGAACAGTGTCTCCTCCTCCACACCTGCCCACCGCCGGTCACAAAAGCCGGAACACCCTCGATAACACCAAACACTCATCCAGCCTCCCCTCCTCCTCGGGGCAGCCTCACGCGCCTGGGGAGATCTCATATTCCCCCGCCATTAGCTGTACCCCCAACCCCAAAAGTTTAACCTCTGAGATGATGTCCAACCCATGGAGATTACCACCTCACCAGCTTCGAAAGTTAAAGTAGCCAGAACCTGACCAGGTGTCCATCTTATTCAACAGAATTTGCGTCCCATACATGACCGACTAGGGCCGAGGGTGGAAAGGTTTCCCAGACCGGCGTTAACAACAAGTTTACATTACAAACTTTCCACCTATCTGCGACAAGGACCGACTAGAAAGTTTGCTCAAAAAGCAAGTGGCGTTGCACGATCTATCAATAGCGTGCAAGTTGAGCAACATTGGACAACCTTTCGTCTTCGCCGAGTTCAAAGAGATTGATGAAATTGAGCTCATGTTATTGTGCCTGAATAGCATTTGGATAGGGTCGTACCGTCTCCAGGAAAATTGCATGAGATTCCCGAAGATTGTCAAGCCACAGAACATGGCAGTAGCCCAAGCTCGGGGGAAATTCATAGGGGTGCCTACTTTGGCCAAACCTGCAGGAAATATAAAGCCAACCTGGACTAGCGTAGTCACCAAACTACTGGCTGGCTCCCTGAGCAAAGGAACTACCATAGGTGTGTCAACCAATTATGATAAGGCTGGAACAGGACTGAGGCATGAAGCCAAAGGGGGTGACCTGGCTCCAAAATTCACGACGATTGCAAATGATCGCAAATGGCTTGACAAGAGCTATGTGGGCACATTGAATGACCAAGCTACATGGCGTGATCTTCAGTTAGCTCTAAAATTTACAGGTTACCTTGACATAGTAGTAGGTACACTGGGAGAACGTAGAGTGCTACTATGGAAAGAAGCCCTCATTGACTTGGTAAATCTTATTGGTCATGATAAGATTTGGTTATCTAACTAGCTGGTCTCTATCACTCCATGGTCCTTAACCAGCTTAGAAACAAATCGCCTGGTCAGGATCAAGATTCTAGGTCTACCTTTCCATGCTTGGACTACCACAATCCTAAAGGCGATTGGTAACCGCGTGGGCACTTTCACGGATATAGACCATATAACACTATCCAAGGGACACCTGGACGCTGCTCAATTGATAATCCAGGTAAGTTTAAACCAAACACCGGATCAAACTTTCACGGTAGAGATTGATGGTGCTCCCTATATGCTACATATTGTGGAAGTTGATGTTTGTTGGGTACAAGTTGGGGTATGGGATGCATGCCCTGATTCTGACACTACTGGAACAGACTTGGAAGGCCTATCTATGAACTTGGATGGGATGGATTCAGTCAAGCAACTGGAATAGTTTGAGAATAAGCTCCCTTAGAGGAATGAGGTTCTATGCATTGAACCGACTGCTGATGTGTTATTGGGTGCTAGGATGATAGATCCTGGGGTGCAAAAATGGATGCCCCACAAACTTGACTGCTGGCCAACAAATAAGCAGCAGGAGGCTCCCCTTGATGTAGTGGTTATAGCCAGTCCTGAGCCTGTTGTAGCAGTATTGAATTCAACCGATTATGGGCCTGAAACATTAGACCATCACCTAGGATTTCATTTAGGGAACCACACGAAGACAGATGTCAAAGACACACATGCAGGGCCAGAACACGACTCAGATGTGCCAAAACAAACTTATGTCCCCAACAACCATCTAAGGGAGTTAAGCATTCTGATGTCAAGTCTTGGGCATGGAAGAAGAGAAAGGTCTCTCTGTTGAGAAAAATCAGGATGTAGACAGCGTATCAAAACCTATGGGGGACCATGGAATAGAGGCTCCCATGTCACCAACAGACAAGATAGCTTCTATGGAAGGCAACAAAATTGAGTTGAATGAGTGCCCTTTAGTAATCACTACGAAGGAGAAATGCCATGGCTTAATTCATAACGAACCTGAACAAGACCCTCTACCTGAGGAGAAGGCATCCCCACTGCTGGTTGACTTCCCACCATTAAGTAATAATACATAGCAGACACCTAAAAGGAGGATGGCAGATCCTCACTTGAAAGGAAGAGGGCCAAAGACTAGAAGCCAGACCGCAAAGTGTTAGATCCAGATAGAGCTCAAAATCTAGCTACCCTAGATGAGTGGATTGGTCATTTAATTGATCAGTCCCTATCCCAGCAACAAGGAGGACAATCCCCTAGCTCTGAGCAGAGCCATGTCTCTAATAGTCTGGAGTATCTACAGGTTGAAGCTGACAACACCTTGGAAATAGGCACTAGACTTGGAATCCTATACAAGCCAAGTAAGGAACACTTTAGGGACCTACTCATTGAAATCCATCAGAAGGCTGATATGCCTCCAAGGCCCCCAATGGTAGCTTTTACAGAAACCTCAGTTAAATGAACCTGCTCACCTACAATGTAAGGGGACTGGGAAGTCAGGGAAGGAAAAGGAGAGTCAAGCAGATAATAATGGAACAGAAAGTAGATTTTATTAGCATCCAGGAGACTAAGATGGGAATCATTGATAAGGGACTATGCACATATTTATGGTATGACTCGGAATTTGACTGGTGTTACGAAGGATCATTGGGTCACTCTGGTGGATGGTTGTGTATCTGGAACAGAGCTAAGTTAAGTAGAAATAGCATATTTGACGAGGAAGGCTTCTTAGGGGTTACTGGTACTTGGCAGGGTGATGACATAATATCTAACATGGTTAATGTATACGGACCTAGTGATCTAACCAGTAAAAGGAGCCAGTGGGAGCAACTTCATCAACTCCAGTCAGCTCATGTGGGGAAACGTGGTGTCTTATGGGTGACTTCAACGTTGTGTTGGATCAAAGTAAGAGAAAAGGGGTAAGCAACCACGCATATGTCATAAAAATCAACCTGTTTAACAGCTTTGTGAGCACCTCAGATTTACATGATCTGAGGATACAGAAGAAGTTCACATCGTACTTAGACTCTTTGAGATCTATGAGTAGATTAGATAGGTTTCTGGTCAATAACTTGTGGATAGGCAATGCCAACACGTGGGTGCAAACTGGGCTAGACAAAGATGACTCGGACCACTGCCCAGTCAACCTAGTACCCAAGATGATCAACTGGGAACCTAAGCCGCTGAAAGTTCTAGATTCATGGTTACTTGATAAGGAGTATAACAGCCTAGTGGAAAATATACGGAACAACTGTAGTTATTCAGTTTATGCAAGCTACAAGATCAAGGAAAAAATAAAAGCAGTGAGGGAAGGTATCAGAGCCTGGAATAAGGCAACTCCAAGAGATCTGGCTACAGAATGAAAGAAAATGCTAAAAGAGCTGAGGGATATGGAGTTGTACTCTAAACAAAATGTAGTGGATGAGAAAATGCAGTCTGACTTACAGGATGTCAAACTCCAACTAACAGATACTACAAAAACAGTAGAGTGTATGTTGTATCAGAAATCACGGGTGAATTGGCTCCAGCAAGGTGATGCTAACACGACTTTCTTCCACAGGATAGTTAGTAGAAACAGATGAAGGAACAACATTCATGGGATATGGATAGATGATGTTGCTGGAGTTAAAGAATGCTTCAGAGACCACTTTGTTGAACGATTCACAGAGCAAATAAGTCATAGGCCACGAATTTCAAACATGTTATTCAAATCACTGGACAGCAGCTCCATCCAAAGTCTGTGGTCCCCTTTTCTGAGATAGAAATCCTTACAGCTATCAGCGCTTGTGGCAGCTCTAAGTGTCCTGGTTCAGACGGTCTGAACTTCATATTTGTGAAACATTCCTCCACATCATGAAACCTGACATACTCCAAATGATGAGAGAATGTTATAGAAATGGGAAGCGGGACAAGGGAAGTAACGCTACAAGCATAACATTGGTAGCTAAAGTGGAAACACCCCTACAGGTCCAGAATTTTAGGCCATGCCTAAGATTATATCTAAGGTACTGACAAACAAAATCCACACTGTCATGAATCAGGTGATCTCAAACAATCAAATGGCATTTATACATGGAAGAAAACTGCTAGAAGTGTACTCATCACCAATGAGATTGTGGATGAAATGAAGAAGTTAAAGAAGCCAGCCCTGATCTTCAAAGTTGACTTTGAAAAAACCTTTGACACATTAAATTGGACCTATCTTAAGGATGTGATGAGACCTATGCATTTTCCTCCCTGCTGGACAATGTGGATCAGGGAACTGCTGGCAACTGCATCAACGTACATACTTGTAAATGGTAGCACAACATCAAAATTATATCCCACTAGAGGGTTAAGGCTAGGAGACCCTATCGCTTCCTCGCTACTCTTGATGGCTGCAGAAGGCCTCTTAGTCATGCTTAATAAAGCAGCAGATCTGGAACTATTTCAAGTTCTGGAAATTGGTAAGGATAAGGTGAATATTGTTGAAAAATAATTTTGTTTAAGTTATTTTTACAAAAAAGATTTATTTTAAAGCTTGTTTTGTTTTAAATTATTTTGGAGTCA
>JAOWBN010183589.1:0-28950 GCA_028565015.1 Pinguicula moranensis
GTGTTTGATTGTAAACACCCATCTGCAACCCACTGGTTTTTTGTTGGATGGTAGTACACATATTTCCCCATGTACCATTTTTCTCGAGTGCCCGCATTTCTTCTTCCATAGCCTGTTTCCATTCTGGGTGCTCCTGTGCTTCAGTCACAGTACGTGGAATACTGGTAGCATATACTGAGGCTAAGAATGTCTGAGTTGCTGTAGTGAGACTCCCAGTGGCATGATTAGCCATAGGATATGCAGAGAATCCTGGGACATGCTCAGGCTCGTATTGCTTCCTGGGAATTCCGCGATTATGGCGAGGAGGTAGCAGTCTTCGTCCCTGTTCCGCTTGTGTTGCATTCTGTTCAAGATATATAACAGTATGGATAGATATGGGTGAAGAAGATACCTCGATATCCGTAAGCGAGGAAGTTATGGGCAAGGTGGACTGAGCCGGGATGTCGATAGTAGGAACGAATTGCTCTTCCGAGGTTACCACTGTAGGAGAAGATGTCGGCAACGGTGATGAACCATACGCAGATAGTAACCAATCCAATGGAGCAGAGTGTAGTGGCTCCCCCTGGGTATGATAATAAAATTCTGTTTCCAGAAAGTTGCAATCCATTGTCGTATACATCCTCCGGGATCCAGGATGGTAGCAACGATACCCTTTTTGATTGATTCCATAGCCAACAAACACACATTTTAAAGCACATGGATCTAGTTTAGTACGGTTTGTTTTGGGTATGTGGACAAAAACCGAACTTCCAAAGACTCGTGGTTGTAGGGTGAAGGCAGGTGGAATTTTTAATAAATCAGAAAGAGTTGCCAGGGCCGTCTTAAGACCTAGGACCCGTGTAGGAAGACGATTTATGAGATAGACAACTGTGGACGGCTTCAGTCCACAGAGAATGTGGAACATTTGAATCAATCATTAAAGCTCGAGTGACTTCAAGAATAATACGATTCTTTCTTTCGGCAACACCGTTCTGCTGAGGTGTCTGAGAACATGAGGTTTGGTGAATATTCCCTTTTTCTCGGAAAAACTCATTCATGGTTGTATTTAGGAATTGCCCCCAATTATTAGATCGGAAAGTTTGGATCTGACATTTAAACTGGGTAGATATCAAAGTATAAAAGTCCTGGAATTTTTGAGGAACATCAGATTTATGTTTGAGAAAATAAACCCAAGTCATTCTGGTGCAATCATCTGTGAAGAGGACAAAATACTTGAATAAACTACTAGTAGAAGTTGGGGCAGGTCCCCATACATCAGAGTGTACTAGGCTAAATGCAGAGTCCATACGAGTATTTGTAGAGGGATATGACTGTCGATGACTCTTAGCCAAAATACATGTCTCACAGGAAAATTTATTTTGATGAGAAAAAAGTTTTGGAAATAAAATTTTCATATACCCAGCAGAAGGGTGACCCAACCGTTGATGCCAAAGTTTAATCTTTTGATCTATCTTCCCATGTGCAAGTGCAGTAGATCCTTGTTGTATGACTTCATCCACATAGTACAGGCCCCCGCGCTCAGTGCCACGCCCAATGATCTTCCCCGTCCGGATATCCTGGATAAGACAGAACGAAGGATACATTACAACCATGCAATTTAATTCACTTGAAACATGACTGACAGACAATAATTTGCATGAAAGTGACGGAATAAATAGACAGTTTTTGAGTTTAAGAGTTGGGGATAGCTCGATAGAGCCAGCCCACCGAACTGTCGATATTCCGCCATTAGCTGCTGTATAGTGGACTTCCGTGGCATGGAAGATGAAGTAAAATCAGTAGCATCATAAGTCATTGTATCAGTGGACCCACAATCAAGGAGCTAATTGGCATTTTTCTGAGGTTGCGGTGCTTGTGTCATTAATACTTCACTAGGGGATGAATTTGGTGGATCCGTAGTCTTCAAATCAAAACATCCTGGCGGGAAGTATATGGGATTAGAGATACAGGGACGATCGAGCAATTTTCCAGATGTCTGGGTTGAATGGCGTGATTTTAGCAGAGTTCGGGGGTCATTCTGCAATTTCAGTGAAGTACTGGGGTGTACCACTGATTTCGGAAAAATTCTGGGGTCTTCCTATAATTTCCGAAACTCTGTGGGGCGTATCTCCAATTCCTGAAAGTTGTCATGGCACTTTCATAAATTATTGGAAAATAGGGGAAATATGGTCTTTTTACCGTATGAATCTAGGGGCAAAAAATGGGAGGCTGCGGTCATCTATGTCTCGAACATTCCATTTCTCTGAAACTCTAGTCGAGGTGCTTGACTGCGCAGTCGACCTCCGACCTGTCACCGTGGTCTCGCCGACTCTGGTGTTGTCGCGGCCATAATCATCGTCGTGAGATGCAACCCGAGTTGAGTTGCCCACGGTGTGATTTTCCACGGCTCTCCGTCCCAAGGTTTGTGCGTTTGAAATCTGCGACCACTCGGTCGGATTTCTCGCCTCGCCCACCGTGATTCCTCCGAATCCGGTATTATTGCCACCATTCTGCTCGTCGCCGTGCGGTGCGACCAGATCTGGGTTGCCCACGGTGCTCGCCGCCGTACCTCTCCGTCCCTTGTTGCGTTTGTCGGGATTACCAACCCGCTTCCAACACCTCTCGGTCGAGTGGCCCTTCTTTTGACACTCCTCGCACCATAGTTGATTCCGGTCAAAATCGCCCCCCCGAGATGATGAGTTCGGATTTGCCGGGTCTGACCAGGAATTGCTCCGGTCAAAGTCTTTTCCCCGGAGTTATGAGTTCGGCCTGGCTGAATCTGACCGGGCTAGAAAAACCGGTGCCGATGGTGCTTGTCAAATGCCCAGCTGCGGCTGAGGCATTGAGAATGTGTCGTCGCGCGGCCTCCTGCCGTAGAGCAGCATATGCTGTATCAACGGTTGGAAGTGGCGACATTTTTAGCAAATCCCTCTTAACACTGTCGAATTCACTGTTAATTGTTGCCAAAAATTGAAAAAGTCGAGTATTTTGGCATCTCCGATTGAATTCGGCAATGTCCTTGGCACAAATCATAGGATTCGGGTCCCTTCTATCGATCTCTCGCCAGATCCGATTTAGGATGCTGAATACTTCTTCTAAAGTTTCAGTTCCCTGTCTGTAGCTGTTTGCCTGAGTAGTTAGATCATAGATTTGGAGAGAATCCGATCCACTATTGAAAATGGTTTCCAATCCACTCCATAATTCTTTTGCAGAAGGATATTCTCCAAATCTTGGGGCAATATCAGTGGTGATATTGTCTAATATCCATGAGCAAACTGCGAGATCGTTTTGCTCCCAAGTCAAATATTCAGAGTCTTCTTTGGCAGGGGCTGCGGGTTCGCCCGTCAGGTGACGAAGGCGTCCTCGTCCACCGATGGCAACTCGCATAAGGCGAGGCCAAAGAGAATAGTTCTGATATGTGAGCTTGGTACTGATCACAACCGGACTTTTAGGAGGCTGCATTTGTTTAAGAAAGTTGGCGAACTGTGCTGACAAATCCGCATGGGCAAGACTCAATGTTTTGTCTCCCATCGGTGGTAATATCGCCGGTATCACCTCTTCCTTTGCTATATGGTGAGTACCTCTGATCAAATCTCCGGATTGATCACCTGCTCTGATACGATATTAAGCGGAAGTAGAGTAATTCTTTGAATAAAAAAGAATTCTATTGAGAGAATTGTGTGTTCTTTACAATGTTGCGTACATATGCTTTTATAGAACAAAATTAGATCTAAAGTTCTAAAGTCAAGATTTGTGGCTGATTTTATCCTGATTTTGTGGGATGTTGTCATCAGACAAATCCCTGATTTTCTTATTCCAACAAGTTGGTCCCTCATAAATGCCTTCCATATGCAACACGGGGTAATTTCACAAACAAGAACTTAGAACTATTTTATGAGAAGAGGCCAAGATCCAGAATTGGTACAAAATTGTTTGTTTTGTTGTCAATAGCTGCAATTGACCGGAGATAGATCAGAGAAGAGGAAATGGCCAAAGAAGCACGGGAACTCTACCACCGGACTGTTTTTGCTGGTATTAATCTTTTTGTGCGGGTTTTCACTGGAATGATCTGGTGCTTGTCACTTTTGCTTCAAATTTCTTATTGGAGAACTTCTGTGGACTATTTTCTACTAGACTGAACTTTCACTCATGGACGAGCTCCGCCGCGGGCTTGGATTTGGCCAGTAGCGATCTTTGTTGGATTTGGATTTCACCGGCAAAGATTCGGTGTACGACTCTTTCTTTACGGACTTCTTATGAGTGAAAGATTCAATATGAATGTTGTATTTTACTCAGATCTGTTAAAACGGATCTAACGAATAAAGTAAATACGACAACGGATTCGTATCTATAATGCGGAAACATATAGAATTATAATCTTTTGACTGATTATATCACGAACACGAGACATGAGTCTACCAAATTCTCTTTATGATCCATGTACTCAGATCTCCGCCTTCACAGATCATAAGGCATCAATTCGAGAGAGAAACTGTATATTTCATTCTGGGTCTCAACACATGAGAATAAGAATTGTGTATTGAATATGCATCGATACACCTATTTATAGGGAAAGATTAGAGTCCAACCCTAATTATGGTGGTAGAATCGTACCATAATAAAGACTTCAATATTTTGTAATTTATAAATAATAAACCTAATTAATTCAATTAGACTAAAAATATAGTTTATCTAACAGCCCTCACTCGGCTACATAAGTTGTACTATAGAATATAGTTTTCAAAATCTTTCGACGCTTTATACGAAAAATGAGTCGTGCAACCATAAAGTAGCTAACAATGTCATATTAAGCCATCATCTAACTATTATGACACATTCAAAGTGACAATGCACCAAATTCTCTTCGCATCACCAATAGCTAAGTATCCTTTTAAGCTATTTAATATTTGATTATATACTTAATATAATCGCCATGACAAATACGGTGAAGGTAGATAGATTGTTCCTTAGAAATTGATGACAATCCATATCAATTCGACTACTTTCCTAGCATGGTCCGTTGGATTACATAGATCCCAACTCTTAGATGACATACTAAAGTAGCATCACAAGCCGCAACTTCAAGCCATAACTCTAAGTCAAAGAGTAACGCCTAAGTGGACAAACGTATGTCCATGTGATCACACAATGACAATCAGGGGATTTTTTTATAATTTTCACAATGGTCGGTCTGCGGCGCACACACAGTATGATATGTGTATCATGGCATGACTCCCATTTTGGTAGGCATGTCACTTACTTATGCCATGCGAATCGTAGCATTTGATAACACTTAGTCTTTTATCCTCAATATTCGACTTTAAAGCCTTAATGTGAAAATCTAGATATTTTACATTTGATTCACTTAGAATCTCTTTTCAGACCTACTGAAGTGACTATCCAATATATTTATTAGTCTCATCCTTCATGCTACACATGCTTAAGGGAGATTACCCGTGTATTAGGGCCAATCATAAAGCTTTGTGACATTTATTGTGCCTCCTTAATTGATTGCATACACTAAATTAATGCTCAATGAAAAGAAAAACGTCAACTTCATTTCATAATCAAATGTTACAAAATCTTGTCCTTACTATTTACAACATGTGATCAAACCCTACATAGTCCTAGACTAATGACATGAGCTCTAAACGCATCTCTAGAAATGGGTTTGTTCATCGGATAACCGATCATCTTGTCGGTAGAAATATACTTGATACTTATATCCGCTTTGTTAACAACATCTCGAACAAAGTGGTAGCGTCTCTGGATGTGCTTTGCCTTCTGATGGAATTTTGGGATCCTTAGCAAATTAAATTACTGCAGTATTTTCTCAGTTCTGCTCTACAGGATCATTGGGCCTCGAAGTCAAAATGAGATATTTTAGAAAGCTTCTGAGCCAGAGTGCGTCTTGCATTGCTACACTGCATGCGACATA
The DNA here is from genome assembly GCA_028565015.1 of Pinguicula moranensis. NCBI lineage: Eukaryota > Viridiplantae > Streptophyta > Magnoliopsida > Lamiales > Lentibulariaceae > Pinguicula > Pinguicula moranensis. The sequence goes on from JAOWBN010183589.1 coordinate 5,918, forward strand.
TTCTATTTTCATAGTTGATAATGTGATGCAGTCTTGCTTCTTGCGGCACCAAGATATAGCCCCTCCACCAAAGATGAAGACATATCCAGATGTTGACTTGGAATCGTCCAAATCACCTCCCCAATCAGCATCTGTGAATCCCTTTAGACGAGTCTCACCATTGATAGCATAAAACTAGATTGGTCATTGAACAAAGGTAACGAAAGATCCTCTTGATTGCTTGCCAATGAGAAGGCCTCGGGTTGTTTTGGTAATGGCTCAGTATCCCAACCGCAAAGCAAATATTCGGCCGTGTACATAACATGGCATATATCAGACTCCCTATGGCACTTGCATAGGGAATAATGCTCATTTCTTCCTTTCTTTTTATCTATTTTTGGGAATTGATTGAGACTTAGCGTTAGACCCTTATCAACAAGGGTGTCAACGAGTTTGAAGTAGTGCATCGTGAACAATTCTATGATTTCTTTTATGTATGCATGTTGGGACATACCTAGCATTCTCTTATAACGATTTTTGCAGATCTCCACACCTAGGACATACCTAATTACACCCATATCCTTCATCTTTAAAAGATGTAGGATAGCCACTGCTTAGTAGCGTTGATCGTTTCCATGTTGTTTCTAATCAATAGTATGTCATTTACATATAGGGAAAGAAATATGGTTCCTTACTTTATATTTAACACATACACGTAGTGATTTTCATCTATCATGGTAAAGCTAAATGAAGTAATGGCTTTATGAAATCGGAAGTACCACAATCTGGAAGACAAATCAAGGCCATATATGGACCTTTTAAGACGACATACCATGTCATTTTGTCCCGTTGAGACGAACCCAACAGGTTGATCATTGTCGATCTTTTCCTCAAGTGTTCAATTAAGGAAAACAGTCTTTATGTCCATTTGGAATAGCTTGAGTTCCAAATGTACAACTAGGGCCAAAGGTAGGCTAATAGAGTCAATTCTCACTACAGGAGAAAAAGTATCTTCATAGTCTATACCCTCGATTTGAATCAAATATTTCGTCACATGTCAGGCTTTGAAATTGTTGATTAATCCATGTGCACCGCGCTTAACCTTGAATACCACTTGCATCCAATCGATTTTTGCGATGTGGTAGATCAACAAGTCCTCAAACCTCGTTTGTTTGCATCGAATCCATTTCATCCCTCATGAGACTTAGCCATTTTTCTCTATCGGGCTAGTCCATAGCCTAGTGATAAGAGGTGGGCTCTTTTATTTCCAATTGAGCGCAGAAAAATATGTTTTCGTCGATCTAAAAATATCGTCAAGGAATTATTCCGTGTTCACTCCTTTGGATAACAGGATCTTCTATTCTCCTGGTTTGGGGTCTTCTTCCACTAGCCCCTTGACTCGCAGGGCTGACGGTGTGTGAAGGGTCGCTCTAACTATTTGTGGATCTTGTAGTCACATCGTCATGGCCTAGATTTTGAAAACTAATCTCGTTCCTAGATAAGAAAGATTGAGGACTTACCTCTCTTTCATGTTGACCCTCATTTCGAGAACCAATCTCGTTAGGCATGAAAATTGGAGGAATTACTGCTTTTTCATGTTGACCCTCATTTGGCAAGTTTCCTCGAATAGGTGGGATGATTACACTATTATGTCTGCTTTGGTGAAACATACTCTCTTCCATACCAAGAGATAGTTGCAGGTCACGTTGCAACTCATACAACTGACCATCCTTTTTTATATCACCGATAGTTGAGAAATGATCCTCTAGAAATTCGACATTGCGATAGTCTATTTCAGTCAAGCTTCTATTTGGGGTAACGAATAAACACCCTCTTGGTTGCTTTTGGACCAAGTTTGCCATATCGATGGGTTGGGTTGTGCACATAGCCTTCCGAACCCTATGGTCGCATTTGGTCCAGTATTGACTTCCTTCTATTCCATAACTCAAATTGAGTGGTGGGCACACTCTTGCTTGATACTCGATTAAGGATGTATGTTTCCGTGAACAATGCATCTCCCCAAATGTGAATAGATAAGTTGTCTTGCACCATCATAGACCTAACCAAGTCAAGCAAGGTGCGATTCCTACGTTCCACAATACTGTTTTGTTGTGGGTATAAGGAATGGTAAATTGTCTTACTATCTCATTTTCATTACAATACCCTTTGAACAGATCAGAAAAGTATTCGTGACCGCGATCGATCCAAAAAATCTGAACTTTTGGGCCCAACTAGGTCACTACTTCTGCTACGTAGCGTTTGAACACATCAAGTGCTTCATGGTGATGAGACAACAGATACACGTGTCTGAGATGCGAGTATTCATCTATGAAGGTGATAAAATAAGAAACCACATGGCATGGTTTCACACTCATGGGTTTGCAAATGTCGGAATAGATTAAATCCAAGTGGTTTGAGGCTCGAGAAGCCATATTGCTAGCCTCGCCAACTAAGTAAGGTTCACATGCATGCAACTTAGCCATAGTGAATGGGTTTAGAAGATCACACTTAGCAAGTCTATTTAACATATCTTGTACAATATGACCAAGCAAGCATGTCATTTAATAGATTCAGAATTATTGTCTATGCTGGAAGCTAAGGCAATGGATGAATAATTAAAATCATTATAAATATCATCCAAATAAAGAATACAAAAATCATGTTTGTATGAGCCGTGACCAAATACATCATCACCGTACTCTATGTTTAATCATCTAGGATATAAAATTAAATGAAAAACCCAATTGTAGCAAAGGATAAATAGAAACTAAATAACAGCGGACTCTCGATACATAGATTATGTTGTGTAACAGCAATGTGTTCCCGCTACAAGGCTGGAGTTTGTAGGTGCCAATACCGATGACATCCTCTTCACTGTTGTTCTCCATAGTTACGCTTCGTGTTCCATTTCCACAATGATGAAACTCGACAAATCCAGCACAGTCATTGACTATGTGCTGTCTCGCTCCTAAATCAACAATCCATTTAGGAAAGTAATTAGTAACTAATGCATGAGACCAAACACATACTTTGAGGCTATTGGGAGAATAAGGTACTTTTTGGGCTCAGAACAATCCCGAGAGTAGTAACCTTTCTTTTCATATTTTTTGCACTTCACATGCACCATATTCTTGGGGTTGTTAGCCTTGGGTTTTGTAGTGATCTTTTTCTTTTGAGGGGTTTCTGAGTTTTCTTTGCTGGCTTACCAAACTTCTTGTGTCCTCTTAGGGTTTCCCCCATGAGTAGAAAAAAACTTTGGCATAGGATGCAAAAGCTTGCAAGCTTTTGTCCTAGAGCTCAAGATGTTTAGCTATATCAACGAAAGTTTTGATATTCATGTCATGAGATATCAAAGTTTTAAAAGAAGTCCATTGTCTGTCTTCCCTTTCATCAGGTAGTGAACGAATCACATTGTTGACATGTTCGAACTCAGAAATTTTGATCCCTCCAGCTTTGAGATCACGCAACTTATAATGCCGAGGTGTTTAAGTCCAGATTGACACAAATCAATTTTGTACTGTAGGCAGTTCAGATGCAAAGTACGGAGCCTTGTAGCTGAAGTTTTGTCATGGACTTAGTCGTGGGCTCCACATCGTACAAGCCAATCAGGCTGTCGTGCATACAATACAAATAGCGTAGCGGGCACTGTGATCCTTCATGGCCCATGCAGCATAGGTAGCTAGCGTGTTTGCAGGTTTGTGGTTATGTGCTCTAAAACGCGTTTCTCATGCAATAGATAGTGAATCTTCTTGGACCAAATGTCGTAGTTTAATCCAGTGAAGTTATTGTTTAAAGACAACTCGGCTATCATACTAGGGTGTGCCATTTCTACAAGTATATTTTATGAATGGCATCAAGCAAAATTTTAAAATTAAATTTTTTGTAAAAATTTTGATTATGTAATACGTTCGACGATTTTACTAGACTCATAACCAGAAACTTCGAAGAAAATCTAACTTTCACGTATTGAAACAAATTCAACGAAAAACCACAGAATAACACATACAACCAAACAGATTAGCACATATAATGTTAATTGCAACAATTCGGTGGTTGTTGCTATAGAGCATTTTTAATTTGTTTTAGCCTAAAATTAACAAATAGAATTGTTAAAGTATAACAATTCGATTTTCGAATCTTTCTAAAAATTTGAAATTTTTCAGAATGTTATCCTTAATCAATCAAGCACCAGGTACCAGCGGCTCGCTACCATCTGGTTTGTCAAGAAGTAGCGAGATCGATTCCTCGGAATCACCGTGGGCTGGGATTAACGTAGGTCTTGTCACCCGTGGATTAGTCGGAGGGCCCAATTGGCCTGAATGATAGCATTATAGGGGGGTCAGCAATAGCCTCACCAGGCTATGGTGACTACTAGGCGGGCCTTGTCTGGGGTTGATCCGTGGATTTGAAAGAAACGGCAGCTTCGGATTACCTAAAAAAAAAAAAAGCTGGTCAAGACTCAAGGTCTAAATCGGGGACCAACCTCCTAGACAATGTTAACATTCTTCATAAAGGTCCCTCTTAAAAACCAACACTAGATAGCCCCTCACTGGCACGACTAATGCGGATTTTTTTTTTATTTCAAAATTTATGATAATTTAATTTTGATTACCAAATTAAATTATTAATACATAATTAATAATTATTTGTTATGTTTTTGGTTTTGAAGCTAATCCTAAAACAAATATCACATAAGCATATAAAGCATCTTAATTCATTTAATACATGCTCGGAATACAGAACTTATCATTAAAATAATTCTTAATCATGTTTAATTGCATGTATTGTTACACTAGATTAATTCATCTAAAATATAGTTTAAAAAAATCAGAATAATAATTAACATAGTTAATTGATAATTTCAGAAAACAAATTTGAACTATTCTGTGAGTAGAAGCAATTAATATTAACATAGTTAATATCCATAATCCTTAACGAATTCTAATTCTTTAATTAAAATTCTAATTCTTAATTTTCAGAATGGAACGAAGAAACGAATTCTAATTGCTTATGTAATTCTTTAATTTCCGACTTATCCAATTGGATTAATTGGAAATGAATCCCTAATCTTACGAAAAACGTGTTTATTTAAAAACTCAGTCAAATGTCTCAGAATTAATTGGAAACGAATCCTTATTCTTACGGAAAATTGAAACTGACATTTGAATACGTTTTGTAAGCATGAAACACATTTGTAAGCATGAAACATATTCTTACGTATTAATTCAAAAATTACACGGCCATGGTTACGTTTTGAGCACATCAATCGGCGCAACGCATGCGCAACATCATAAAAAAAATACACGGTCATAGAATTCTGAATTTTTTTGAATGAATTCTTAATCTTATCAGAATGAATTCTGTTCTGAATTTCCGTGAATGAATTCTAAAAAGAAGTTCATCATTGTTTACAGTTTTACAAAGCAGATTAACAAATAATCAAATATATTCAGATACCAAAAATTGGCAATGATACCAGTGTAGATCACTTAGATCTGTTAGAACGGGTCTAACAAATAAGCTAAATACGACAGCAGATTCATATTTCTAATACGGAAGAGTATAGAACCGTAATCTTCTATTGATTATATCACAAACACGAACCATAAACCTACCCGAGTCTCTTTATCTATGCCTTCACAGATTATAAGGCATCAATCCGAGAGCGAAACTGTATATTTCTTTTTGGGTGTCAACATATGAGAATAAAAATTGTGTATTGAATATGCGTCAATACGTCCTATTTATAGGGAAATACTGGAGTCTAACCCTAATTATATTGATAGAATCCTATCATAATAAGGACTTTCAATATTATATAATTAATAAATAACTATCTAATTAGTTTAATTAGAATAAAAATATATTTTGTCTAACAAAAATGACACCTTCCTGCATTGACGAACCATTTTAAAACCTTGGAGATGTCTAAGCCCTGGTTGGAAATCCAGAGGTGACGCGTGCTCCTCATTAACTGAATGAGGCAGCGGTCCTCCTGGCTTGCCAAGAGGTAGCGGGATCGATTCGCAATGGGAACACTGTGAATCAATTTTCTGTCCACTGTGCCACCTGGCTTGCCAAGTGTCAGTGGGGCCCAGTGGGAGCTTTCTGCGTTGGGATTAATCTGGCCTTATCACCGCTGAATTAGTCTTCGGGCCCAGTGGGCCCGAAGGATACCGGGATAGGGGCCCGCCTAGGCAGGTTGTCAGATAGTCGGGGGTCCCACTACTCCGATTACGTGCGGCACTGAAGCTCTGATTACCTATAAAAAAAAACGCCATGCTGGTTGCAAATCCAGAGGTGACACATGCTCCTCATTAACTGAATGAGGCAGACTGGACAATTGTTGATTATCACAAAAAATACAAAAATGATCCCCTCACGTAGGAAATATTGCACCATCTTAACAATTTGGTTCCAGAAAACTCAAATCAACCAAGAAATAATGCTAAGGGTTCTCTCTTACTAACTTTCCAAATCACTGGTCACACATTGAGGTCTATCCAGCCTTCGAAATGTGTGAACATATCGAGGATGTACACTTGCCTAAGAAGACTGACTGTAAGAGTCGTCATTTTGGTTTTGCTTGCTTTGCTTAGACTGACTGACCGAGTTTGTGCACTAAGTAGGCTCCCTCATGTAGAACATGATGGTGAGAACAGGTAATATCATTGTAATGGTGTTGTTCTATTTCTGAATACCGTTATTTTACATAAGTGTAGTACATATATAAGCATCTACACAAGCTAGGATAAGTTCAAGCTCTTCTATTTTATGTTTCTACAAGCTTCTAGTCTTTGCAAGGCTTATTCCTTGGCAGGGACATGGCTGCAGATAGATGTTGGAATATGTGGTACAGAACCCGTGAGAGTGTGTTGTAATGCAGCAGCTACTTGTGCAGGCTGCTCAAAGTCAGAAATGGTGGATGCCTTTTCTTGAGCAGCTACATCAGCTGCTTTGTTAACACTTCCGCAAGCGCAGCGTGGGATTGAAAACCACGTGTAGCTTGGATCGAAAGAATTTGAACATGTCGCGTGGTAGACTCTTGGTGAAGATGTAAGTTGTCTACAATTAAGATGATATAAATTGTGTATGAAGATGTCCTGCCAGACCCTGTTCACGAACAAAGTGACAGTCTAATTCCACATGTATGTCTCATCGATGTGTCACTAGGTTGGAGCTTAGAAAAATTGCACCCTTATTGTCACGACCGAGTACTGGCGGATGCAATAATTCGATATGTAGATCTTGAAGTAAATGTGTAATCCAAAGACTTCAGTAGCTGTAGTGGAAAGAGCATGATATTCAGTTTCATAGCTTAAGCGGGAGACATGGGTTGCTTCTTTGCGCTCGAAGAGATTAAGTTGTTAGGAAAAAAATATAACATAACAAGTGGTGGAACGACGTGTGTCAGGACATCCTGCCCAATCCGCATCTGAATATGCAGTAATAGAACAAGCGTCTTAAGAAGTTGTAAACTTTAGCCCATATAGAATGTACCTTTGACATATCAGATAATTTCTTTACTTCATGATAGTGAAGTATGGTAAGAGCATGCATATATTAACTGACAGAGTTTACAGCTTAAGCCAGATCTGGTTGAGCGATAAAGAGATACTAAAGCGCGCCAACAATAGATAGATACATAGTCGGATCTGCTAAAGGGGTTCCATCTTAGGAGAAATAATGTGAGACGGCCATAGAAGTACTGACAGGTCGGCTGTCTAAAAGTTGTGCACAAGCAAGAATATCACGAGCATATTTTAGTTGACTGAGAAAAAGTCTATTTTTCAGTGTGGGTAGCTTCAAGTCCAATAAAATATGCAAGAGAGCCAAGGTCCTTAAGAGTGAATTCAGTGTGAAGGTGTTGTACGAAGCTATTCAGATGTGAATCATCGCTACTGGTAATAATAAACTCATCAACATAGAGAAGTCAATAGGTAACAATGGAGTCACACTTATAGATAAATAGAGATTTATCAGCCCGACTGTACATAAATCCAATAATGCTGAGAAAGGTGCTGAAGCATTCGAACTAGACACGAGGAGCTTTCTTGAGATCATATAGAGCTTTGTTGAGATGACACACATAATCTGGATATAATGGATTTACATAACCAGGTGGTTGTTCCATATAGATATCTTCATGTAACAAGCCATTGAGGAAAGCGTTTTTGACATCTAGTTGATGGAGAGGCAATCCACAGGAAATGACCAGAGAGAGGACGGTGCAAACTGTCGTAGCCTTGACAATGGGTCTAAATGTATCAAAATAATCAAGTCCATGAATCTAAGTAAATCCACGAGTAAAAAGACGAGCTTTGTGTCATTCTATTGAGCCATCAAGTAGATATTTTGTGCAAAATGCCCATTTGGAACTGACAATATTAACATGAAGAGTACACAAAACTAATTCCTAAGTTTGATTGTGATGTAAAGCGGCTATCTCTTCATCCATAGCCTAAATCCAAGATGGATGCTTGATAGTGGAGCGAGAGCCGTAAGGCTCAGTAGTGGTTAATAATGCAGACAAAAATCCAGAAGGTACTATCTCACAGTAATCAGCTATAATATGAGGACGAAACATGCAAGCCTTGGCACGAGTGATCATGAGATGAGAACTAGTGACATTTGACGGTCTAGAGATGATGGGTGGTTCTGATGACGAATCAATAGTGGTTTGGTTAAAGATGATGATGCATCTGAGGAGGAAGTATCGAGAATTGAATTTCAGCAGTAGTAGCTAATGGTAAAGTGATAGGATCGAGTGGTAGTGGAAAGATGGAACAAGGTGAAATGGGATGAGATGTTGGTGGTTGACTGGAGACATCCAAGGTGGGCGAGATTTTAGTGGTTGGTTCCATGAAAACTAAAATGTCAAGATATGTGAGTGAGGGAAGAGGAGAGATCTTATAGAAGAGAAAACAGGTCTCGTCAAACCAGGCATATCTAGATATGTATAGACGAGAGGTTGTAAGGTCGAGACAATGAAAACCCTTATAAGATGAGTTGTAACCAAGGAACACACATGGAATACTTCGAGGTGTAAGTTTGGGTGGTATGTAATCACGTAGACAGGAAAAAACACAACAGCCAAATGGGTGAAAATGAACATAATTGGGAGGTATATTATACAAAACTTCGAAAGGAGAGATACCTGATAAGAGAGATGATGACAATCTGTTGATGATGTAGGCTGCATTACTGAACGCATCAACCCAAGAGGATTGGAGCACATGGGAATGAAAAGCATAGTTAGTCCATTTTCAGTTAAATGACGATGCTTCTTTTGACACGACCGTTTTGAGCAGGAGTGTATGGACATGAGAGAATATGATGAATTTCTTTAGTACGTAGGTGAGTTTGAAATCTATTATTGGTGAATTCACTGCCATCATCACTTTGAAACTGTTGAATAGTGGTGGAATATTGGTTTTTGACAAAGGCATGAAAATAAATAAAAGTGCGATAAAAATCAGATTTTTGTTTTAAAGGATAAAATCATGTGAAACGAGAGTAGTTATCAACAAAAATAGCATAATATCGATAACCATGCAGAGATAAAATAGGTAAGGGTCCCCAAAGATCACAATGTAATAATGCAAGTGGCCGAAAAGCAAGTTTTTCATTTTGTACATAAGGAAAACGCCGACTTTTTTTTTTCACAAGAAACACAGAGTTGGGAAAAAGGTGATTGAGAAGTAAACAAAATAAGACCCTAACGACTTAGCATATGTACAGTAGCAACTAAGGTATGACCTAGGCGAGCATGCCATGAGTCAATAGAACTGCGAAGCTGGGAGGTTGACAGGGTAGAGTCAAAAGCTTGGATGTTGCGTTCAAGTATATAAAGCCCTTTATCACGTCTGTCGGTTGACATCACCTATCCTGTGTGACAACTATGAATAACAAAATATTTATCAATAAAGGTAATGGTAAAAAAATAATCTGATGTCAATTTACTGATAGATAAAAAAAAATTCGTAAGTGTAGGGATGACAAGTACATCTAATAAAGGTATGGAGGAAGTTATGAATACATTACTGATATTAGTGATAAGGATGTTCCATTTCTAATAATAACACACGCCTTACCTGTGTAAGGCGAAGCTTGGTCTAGATTTGCTGAAAAGGTAGTCATATGAGCACATGCTTTTGTGTCTATATACCAGTCTGAGATAAGAGGATCTGGTTCACCAGGTTGGGAGTTGACGGAAGAGAGACCTGGAAAGCTGCTCACTGGAGGTGGCTCACTAGAAGTTGTTCCAAGAAACCAAGGTGGTTGTGATGTCCCAAGGGATCTACAGAAGCTGCCGGATGCAGAATCTGACTGCATAACAGGTAAACTTGACAGTTGTATCATAGCCGTGTGGGACCGTGGCCATCCAAAAGGTGTACTTCCTCATTAGGCCGCATAAGGAAATTCGATAAACTATTCAAGATTAAATCCAGCATGGGCTGGAGGTATGAGCCCAATTGGTTGCCCATGATACTGAAATCCAGCAAAAGGCCCAGGATATCTCGATAAGGCCCAATTGATTTTCCAGAATAATAAAATCGAAGAAATTGATACTGAACCGGTGCACTGAGGCCCAAATATGAAACTAGATCCAAACGGAGAAAATCCAGGAATCGTCTAAGGCGAAACCTGTGCTCTGGCAGGGTTTACGATGGACTTAAGCACGTTAGTGACAGTTTTCCTAAGCTACTCCAGCAAACTTCATGTAGGTGTAGCGCGACTGACCAACTTCTGTGTAATGTCCATACGTGCGGAAAATTCGGCACCATGATTTTCAATGCCCGCAACTAGAATCGCTACCACAAGGAGGTGGTCCAAGAATGGAAGTAGCGAATCCAGCTAGGGTCTAAGTTTGTTGTGACACTGATGATTCAGGCCAGGCAGCAGCAACCTGGTTTCCAGATAAATTTGCTGAATTTTGGGCATTCTCCATGGAAACAACAGGAGATAGAAACATGCCATAGGAGATGAGGTGAGTGATACAGCGAATGCGATTTCTGAAGAAGATGCACCAAGTATGGTTCTAGCGTATAAAACTTGAAAAAAATTCGCGCGCGATATTACATCTCTAATGGATGGCAATGTATCATGTTGTTAACAATACGAACAATAGAATGGATCTTAAATTGTTACTTTTCATTCATCATTTGCAGGATACATATAGGGAATAGTTAGAGAGTCCTAAGTTAGTGGTACTGTGGGATAAGTTGGGTAAGGATCATGACTCACGATCCTTCCCAATTTACAAGATTTTTCTACAACTAACTTAGTTATAACTGATTCTTTCCATAACTAACTAACACTCTCCATTAAGTTGGGTTGTCAAATCTCTAATACCTAACTTGCACAATATAATCTTAAATATTTTTCTGGAGACTGCCTTAGTCAGAATGTCTGCTAGTTGTTATTCAGAAGGGACAAAGGGAAGACTCATAAATTGTCTTCTAACTTTTCTTTGGTGAAGTGTCGATCCACTTCTATATGTTTTGTCCAGTCATATTGGACTAGGTTGCCTTGCTGTCACACCAGAGAAGAGTTGAGTCACAGAGTATCTCGACCGGACCTCGGTCTACTCTTCTGAACTCAGCCTCAGCACTGGATAGAGCGACTGCTTTCTGTTTCTTACTTCTGTAAGTAACAAGATTACCGCCAACCATTATGAAGTATCCGGCTGTTGATATTCTATCTACCTGATTCCCAGCCAAATCTGCATAACTGTATCCTTCAATATTCAGCTGTCTAGTTTTCTTTAAGAATGCTATGTCCTGCCGTTCCTTTCAAATAGCAAACTACTCTCTGAGAAGCTTCCATATGGTCTATTTGAGATTTGTGCATAAACTGAATGATTACCCCTACGGCTTAGGATATGTCAGGCCTAGTGTATGAGAGGTATATCAGCCTTCCAACTAACCTCTGATATTGTTTGCGATCCACAAGGCTTGACCTCTCATCAAACTGAAATTTGTGGTTCATCATCATTAGGAGATCCACAGGTTTACAGTACAGCATCCCTGTCTCAGCTAAGAGATGCAGTATGTATTTCTTTTGGGAGATAAATATTCCCTGGCTGATCTTAATACTTTGATCCCAAATATATTTGCTTGGCAGCTGCCCCGCGAGCAAGCCTGATGGTTCCCTGTTGAGCAACCTCATCCACGTAGTACAAGCCACCCCATTCAGTACCACACCCAATAATCTCCCTCGTCCAAAGGTCATGTAATAGACAAAATGTGCCAAATATCAGACCCATGCAATTCAATTCTTTGGATACATGGCTAACAGACAGTAATTTGTAGAATAAGGACGGGACATGAAGACAATTAAATAATTTTGTAGTCTGAAAATGCCACCATTTGTTGTCTGTACATGTGTTCGTCTTTGCCGTGTACGGGTAAGGAGATCACTTGCATCATAGGTCATTGAATTTGTAGCATCGCAATCAAGGAGCCACTAAGAATGTTTTTTGGCCTGAAGGGCCTGGAGTTGCACAGACCATTGATAGAGGGTAGTCAAGGGGGTCGGGGGTCAGGATCAGTCAGAGCAAAGAACCCGGGCTAAAAAAATTGTGGATTAATGAATCTAGGGGCATTATGTGATTTTGTAAACCCGTTGGGGGCTCTGTGTAATTTACGGGAACTATTGGGAAGATTATGTAATTTTAAAGAAGCATTGGGTCAGTGTTGTGATATCCCAAAAGTCGTAGGGGCAGAGTGCAAAGCTGGAGAACCTTCTGGGCTCCGTTGCAGACTATTAGAACACTAAGGACCAGTTTGCAATAAGGTGAAATGTTGGCGATGACACATACATAAATCCGGAAGCAGGAGGGCACTAAAGTCTTTGTACCTGGACAATGTTGGGGCCAAATGGGATTAACACATGGAGACGATAGATTACCTTCGCAATTATCGCGATCTCGTCTCTACAATCCCTCCTTCTTCCCAAATTATCAGAAAATCATAGCTTTGTCATCGAGGTTAATTTGCCAAATCTTCTCGTCTCCCCACATGTTTGGCCGTTGCCAATGCTGGTTTCCTCCTCAGGATGGCCCACGGTGACGGATGCTCCGCTGGGTTTGTGAATGTTATGGAACTCATACCACCAATCAGGGTACCCCATGCGTTTGAAACACTTCTCCATCAAATGATCGGACTTTTCGACAATCCGTGCACCAAAGTTTCGTCTTGTCCATGGCACCACTACGGGATGAGGATTTCCCCCTTATTTGCATTTATCTCATCGTGCGCGGCTGGTGAGTCCGGTGGCCGTAGGCAGGGTGACGGGTGGACTTGCAACAGAGAGTAGCATACGCTACTTCAATGGTGGGTAGTGGGTCATGTTTGAGAATATCCCATTTGATACTATCAAATTCACTGTGTACGGTGACCAGAACCTGGTAAAGCCGTCTCTCCTACCGGAGTCGCTATAGATCGCCATATCAGCGAGGCAGGACATGGGTTTTGGCTACCATCGATCAATCGCGCACCAAATTATCAGCAAGATGGTACACACATCTTCAAGGGTAGTGTTCCCTTGTCGCTGTCGGTTGGCCTGAACAGTTAGGTCATAAATCTAGAAGGAGCCATAGCTGCTGTTGTAGGTGTTCTCAAGATTGGACCAGAGATCCTGTCGTGGGATATTCGGCGAATCAATTTAACAAACTTCTATCAATATTTTCAAGTATCCAGGAGCAGATATACAAATCAACCTGCTCCCACTGTGGATAATATTTATCGATGGCCACCAGGGGTTGTAGGTTTCCCATAAAATGACGGAGGCGGCCATGGCCTCCAATGACTACCTTCATGAGACGTGACTATAGGGGATAATTATTGTGTTGCAGCTTTGTGCTGAGCACGATGGCCTGATTATTTTCTGGTTGTGGGATGTGTTTGAGAAGAGAAGCAAATTGGGCAGGCAGATCCATCAGAGCATTCGTCTCCTCGTTGGATTTGCCGCCTGTGTTTTTGGGGTCTGTCATGGTGGATATTTTCTGGGTAGATGATGAGTTTATAGGACGGTTAACCGAAGCTTGTTCTGATACCATATTAACAATAGGAACAGTGGAATGGATCTAAAATTGGTGTTCTTTTTATTCATCATTCACAAGATACATATTGGAAAGAGTTAGAGAGTCCTAAGTTAGTAAGATTATGGGATAAATTGGGTAAGGATCGTGACTCACGATCCTTACCCATTTACAAGATTTTTCTCCAACTAAATTAGTTATAATTGATTCTATAACTAACTAACACTTGTGACAGCTGCGAACTAGCGAAAGCACAAACTTGGATCCTAAGCCCCAAATAAACCGATGTGTTTGATCCAATAAGGAAACGGGGAGGCCAAGTATGGCAAGACAATCACACAGAAGAAGAAAGTGTCATGCATAATCTCGAATGGGCTGATCTCCATGTTGTAATTGTTGTAGCTGATCGCGCAGGGCCAATTCATGATACGACCCTCTGCGGCTAAATTATGCTTCGAGTGTCTTCCAGACATCTCTAACCGTCTTCTTTCCGACTACAACACCGTAAGCTTAATCGGTAAATGGAGATATTAATAGGGAGTATAGCCTATGATTTATTAGATGCCAATTGTTATACTCAGCAGTTGGTTGCAGGGGATCTGCGGGATCCTGTATTGATGGTTCAGGTATGCTACCATCGATGTAGCCGAGGAGACTGTGACTTTGAACCATATGGAGGACTTGGTTGCGCCAAAACAAGTAATTGACTGATGATAATTTGACAGTGACTAAGTGCGCAAATTTTGCATAGGAGAGGGAGTTGAAGGCGCAATTTTTTGTGTTGTAAGTGCTGGAGTGATTGGAGAACCAACAGAGGTGGTAGGAGTGTTTGTGCACGGACCAAAAGTCACTGGAGTGCTTGTGGAGGTAGTAAAATATCTGGAGTTTCTGTGGATGACTGAGCAATGAAAGAGGCGTAGAAGTTATGGCTAGATCAAAACAAAGGAAGAGTGAGGCAGCGGTTCGGGGTGCAGGATGTTTGAAGAGTTCTGTGAGAATTTGTACAGGACATAAGAGAATCACGGCAGTGAAGGTCATTGGTAGGTGTTTGTTAGGTGAGTGGTGGTAGTAGGTATCCACCTACACCCAACACGTCTGTCCATATATATATATATATATATTGTGTGATGAGAAAACGTAAGATTAAATAACAAAAGTTTTTCCTGTTTTTCCTATTTTCTATTTTACAATTTGGTATCGTACCTAAGTTTTTCAAATCCTAATACATATTTTGTCTCCACCAGTTCCACCCCAATTTCGGCGCCATGACTGCTCCTCCGCCGCCATAATTGGTCCCAAAACATAGCCCATCTCCTCTATTAGATCTGCTCAACACCCGATGGTTTTCGGCCATCACACGCCATCGCCGAAAAACATGACATGTGGCCGTTATCCGCCATTTTCGAGCTTGTCCAAAGTTGGAATTGCCAGAAACCACCACCGTTGAGATTGCCGTAAGGAGAGCTTTCTGTAGGTAGGCCACACGCTGCGCGTGGATGTCACGCGCTGCCACTGCCATCGCCGGAGCTCGGAGATCGAATCTTTGTCTTAGTTTGCTCGTCGCAGCTGTCTAATCGATTTTGGTTGATTTCGTGCCATTTCATGTATATTGGTGTTTTATCGGATATGGTGAATTATTCGATTGGATTTATCGTATTTGCCCAAACTTGGGAATCTAATTAGGCATTGTTGATGTTGTTGGTTGGATTGTGTATTGATGGCAGGGTGTTGAGACGTGTGGATTGTCGTGTGAATGTGGAGGATTGTGGTATGTGGGTTGTGTTGTTGCTGTGATCACTTGTAATTGGTGCTACTATGTGTGAAATATCAGGGACATATGACAGTGCGGTTAAACAAGGATTGGAGGTCCTGAGAAACCTCAATGCTGAGGTGCTCGGAGCCTTGATTGGGCTCATACAAGGAGCGAATACCTCAACCTCGGCTGTTATCCCTGACGCTACTCCGATCAAACTTGATCTTCCATGGATCGATTTGAAACTTGATGGATCGGCCACATATCTTATATGTTCTCACAGGATTGAGACCATCTTAGTAGGGAGGAGCTTGGACAGCTTCCTGAGGGAGTGTGCGTCGAAGAGTGACTTCTCTCCGACTACGGAGTGGAAAGTTACTCATGCTCAGCTATGTATCTGGTTTCTACACTCGATAACTGCATATGTTGCTTCTACTGTGGATGGCCTTAGCTTGGTGAGTAAGATGTGGGCTAGCCTGAAGACCACCCATTCTGGAACTGAAAACAAGATGAGGGTATTTCAGCTTCAGTTGGAAATTGATGTGGAGGTCCAGGGGGAGACGTCTATTTAGAAGTATTCTATTTGCCTGAAGTGATTATGGGCTGAGATGAATCACTATGACCCATTATGTCACACCCATGAGACCCTATTCGGCCGGGCGCTAGTCCTCGCACGCTCGACTAGGCCGGATAGAGGTTTTGGCCCGGATCACCAAGGAGACGTCTGAATTTGTCGATCATGTTGAGTTCTACCCTCGGCAATGTGGGCATGAGAAAGCCACTGGTCGAGACAGAACAAGAAACGCACGAGTGGATCTCAAGATATGCGGAGTGCATATATCTTGCAGAGGTTTGTTCCGATGGAGATGCGCACGACAAGGAGTTGAACCGAGTTGATCGAGCCAAGTTGAGAATTGCTCGATCAAGCGTTGGTCTACTCCGAACGACATAGCATGAGATGGCTATGTGTCAAGGCAGGGTGCGTTTTGGGAGTCGTTGGCTCGAGGAGTTGCTAGAAGGCGTTGAAGTCTCGGCCGGACGCTCGGCGAGAACCTCTGCAGGAGTACTGTAGCGACAGCGCCAGGACTCGAGCGAAGCAGCGCGCGCGATTAGCAGCAGCGGCCGAACGGCTACAGTAACCGTTACACGGATTTTCCGGGAACGGCTGGCAGGTGGATTCGAATTCAAAATACAAGCTGGTCTTCAGGGATTTGAATCCACCAGATCACTCACTCCTTGGCGTCGAACAGCTGCGTGGATCTCCAGTCATAACAGATCCATTAATGACGGCGAACGGATTCAAAGTTTGAATGGTGGTCGACGCGAGTTTCTCGCGGATGTTATGGGCAGCGCCTATTTGAACTCGTGGTGAGTTTTGGATAGGGATATTGAGCACTTGCTGAGTTCTCTGGAGTGTAGAGAATCAGTGAACATATCTTGTCGTGTGGGGGTGGGTTTTGAGCGTTCATCTCCGGCGACTTGATTCGGTCTTGTTGATCGGATCCGACGGGTGGGAAGTGAGAGTACCAACTGTCTTGTGTAGGCCTAGGTTGGGTCCGAGTCCTCCATCAATTGTGTGAGTTATACAATAGTGGTTGGGCGTTGATCTTGTGTTCTTGAGTGTTCAAAGGCTGTACAAATCCGTGGGGTGATTTGGCCGGTACAAACTTGTGCAATTCGTCGGAAGTCCGAAGCTATTGTGTTGCTTAGGGCGAAAAATTATTCCGTGCACAAGGGTGTGACACCTAGGGTTGCCCGTTGGAGTTAACAAGAAAAGGGCAGCTCGCTTGAATCGAGTGATTCAATAATCTATACACACCAGAATCCACCACCGGGGAAAACAAACTCCTCACTTTTGGAGGGAAACTCACAATTACAAGATGGATCCTGACAACCTCCCCACTTACTTTCTATCGCTCTACCACGCACCTAAAGAGGTTTTGCAACAACTAGAAAGGTTATCCAGAGACTTCTTGTGGGTAAATACTACAAATTAACCAAGACACATCGCTTGGATCAATTGGAAAGATCTCTGCAACTCAAAAAAAAAAGCTAGAGGGAATTCACTGAAAGACCTAAAAATCTTTAACCTAGCACTGATAGGAAAATAGCTATGGTGATTCAAATATCAACCTCACAGTCTACGGGGCTACAATATTAATATCAAAATAAAGACTAAGAGGGAAGTCGCATGGAACTAGGATGCACTACACTACACTAAAATTGACTCACTTTGGTGGAAGGAACTGCGTAGACTAGACTGCCAACAAGGCTGGTTTCAAGATAGTATAGGAAGGAAGCTAAGCAATGAAAGCACCATATTGTTCTGGTAAGATAGATGGTTGAATGATACCTGCCTCTCCATAAAATTTGACAAACTCTATTGGGTGCTGAAGACAAGGAGATCACCATTCAAACAAGGTTCGCAATTGCACTAGAGCTAGTTATGGTGAAAGTCAAGGAACCTATTCGAAAGAGAAATAATCACACTTGATCAACTCAACGCAATATTGGAACAAATGGAGCTCGCCCAACACAGAGACGATTCGTGGAGGTGGAAACTGAGTGAGGAACGCAGGTACACAGTCAAAAGTTCATACCTTAAACAGGTTTCAGATGCAGGCTTTATCACAGAAGATTGCCAATTTATAAAGCTCTTTGTTGTAGCCAGGCCCCAACTCGAGTAAATGTGCTGGTAAGGAGGTTCATTCTCGATATATTAGCAACCATGATGTATTTACTTTACCGATGAGTGCAAATGTGAGCAAAAGAGCTATTATTCCCATTTTGCAGGGAAGAAGAGCTTACCTCGCACATCTTTCTCACTTGTGCACACACTTACAAATTGTGTTCACTTTGCTATAATTGGCTAGGTATTCACTTTATTGGCCTTGCAGATGTAAGGCAAGACCTCTTGGTCCTTGGAGTTACAGTATTCAGCTCCTGGTGAAATTATGAAAACAGAAAAGGTACCAGAGCAATGTTCATCATCACTATTCGATGATGAATCTGATGACAAACAGCAACTACACAATCCAACTTGAACGAAGTCCCACCCAAGCGATATTGCCTGATTGTGTGGTTCTTATGACTTGTAGTACTAACAAAAGCGTAAACACGGTTTTATTCTTTATTGTAGACCAATAGAGAAGTTCCGCTATGTACATGTATAACAGGCTGATTGGCCACTCGAAAACCCAAGGGAAAATCGATACAGAGCATTCAAGCCGTCTCTTTACTGTTTGTCGTCTTCCGCATCAACTCTGACCACTCAGTGAAACATTTTTCACAGTTGGAGCTTTACAACTCGGATTCAACAAGATTAACTTAAATAACCGTCAGTTTTTCACATGTTATCAGAACCACCATTTTAACACGGCTGCAAACAACTTCCTTGAAGAACAACTGCAAGTACACGGATCTGACAGCCCTGGTATATAGCTCGTCAGACTCTTGCTAAATGACACCAATTTTTTGATTTGGAAGAATGATGTTGAGTCATCACTTGAAGCAAAGCTAAATATCGACTTTGTTGATGGCACACTAGAAAAGCCTAAAGAAGATTCAAAACTATTTCTGCAATGGAAGAAAGCTAATAGCCTTGTCTGCTCCTTGATCAAAGAATCCATGTCACCAAATTTGATACGCTAGTTCATGTTTGTACATGACTCAAGAGAAAAGTAGCATTGCTACGCCAAGGAACAACAACCATTGGGGGTCACTTTGGGAAATTGAAACAAGTTTGGGATCAATATGATCAACTACGACCACTACCACACATAGATGGGGAAATTGGAGAACTACTAAAGACTGAAAAACATCGACAAGTCAGTATCAACATTGCTACATGGTCTGATGAAATGAATGTGGCACTGATGGCTAGAGCAAGGGGATGAAAACCGAACAATCCTCAGATTCAAAGGGCAAGGTTGATAAGTTTGAGAGGAGCAACCTTAAATACACTCACTGTGCAAAACAGGCGACACAAAAGATGTTTGTTATAAACTGAAAGGATGTCTGGAGTGTGCTCACTGTGGTAAAAAGGATCATGCGATTGAAAATTGCTATCAGCTAAAAGGGTATCCGAGGCAGAAAAGTAGGCAATACAATGTTGCCAATCAGGTACTGGATTCTGGCAATGAGAGCTGGAGTGCCACCCCGTTGGAATACAAAAATGAAGAAATCAAAAAATTGTATGAGATCGTTTGTCAGATGCAACGCGATCTTTGCAAACTCACAAAGGGGAAGGGAATAGAATAGTAAACAGACATGACTGCTGCGAACATGGTTCACCTTGAGGACTTTACAGGTACATCAGTTAGTTCACTTGGGGATTTTGATGAATATAAAACTCTATTTGAGGAGGATTGGATTATAGACATAGGAGCTAAGAATCATATGTGCATTGATCTAAGTATAATTTTGAGTCCAAATTCATTTAAAACCCTTACCCCGGTGTGGCTACCTGATGGCACAGCTAAGCCTGTGGTATGTCAAGGTGATGTTAAACTCTCTAAGTCAATCCTGCTCAAGTCTTGCTTGCATGTTCCCAATTTTAAACATCATCTTCTTTCTGTCAGAAAACTCCTAACACACTCTAATACCTCCTGTTTATTCCTTCCCCATTTCTGCCTATTTCAGGACCTTAAGAATGGGCGAGTCCTTGCAATTGGTGTGGTAGTAAGGGAACTCTACATTCTGCGTGCAACTTCTTTTGATCCAAACCTCATCTAGCTCATGCAGCATATCGGCCCGCCAAATCCTCTGCTGTTGGATTTATTTTGTAAATCAATCCCTGATAAAAAATGTTCAAGCAGTGCATATATTGCTATTAGTCCTTTGTTACTGCACAGTAGACTTGGACACCCTTCTTTTGATGTATTAAATCATGTTGAACATTTGGGGTCTTCGATTAAAACAATCAGTAGGGCTGATTTATATTGTCAAATATGTTCGTTATCAAAACAAACTTGTAGATCCTATTCAGACAGTGTCATAAAATCTCAAAATTGTTTTGACTTGCTCCATGTTGATGTATGGGGACCATACAAAGTGGCCTCTATTACAAACTGTCATTATTTCCTGTCAATTGTGGATGATAAGAGTCGTTACACTTGGACATTCCTCTTAAAGTTCATCATCTCCTCTATTGCTTCTTCAATCTTGTTAAAACACAATACAACTGTACAATCAAAACCATCATAATCGATAATGGTTCTGAGTTCTTGAATTTGCACTGTCCAGCTGTTTAAAAATCATGGAATACATCATCAGTGTAATTGTCCTTATACTCCACAACAAAATCATGGATTGTAGCAGTGTCCCTACACCATTCCCACCATGTCTCAAATTTGCTACAGTTGACAAAGATCCTTCACCCCTATATCATAATCCTGAAAAATTCAGACGCTTGATTGGCAGGATGCTTTATCTGAACTATACCAGGCCTAATCTAACGTTTGTTGTACAACATTTAAGTCAATTTGTTCATTCTCCACATGATTCTCATAGGCCTGGACAGCGGAGCGGGCGGAACCGGAACTGCCCGTTCCGCATTTTGCCCGCGAAGGTTGCGGAACCGATTTTTTGGTTCCGCATCCGCCCGCAATGAACAGTGTTCCGCATCCGCCCGCTCCGCGTAATTTTGCGGGCAAATGCGGAACCCGAAAAATTTCGCATAATTTTGTGGGAAGGTGGATGCGAAATTTGCGGATTCCGCAAAATTACGCGGATGCGGAATCTGCGGATTCCGCATAAGTATATATACCTATAAAAATAAATAAATAAATAAAAATTGTGGGCGGGCGGATACGGAACTCCGCGGAATCCGCCCGCATATATTTTATATTTAATTAAAAAAATATATAAAAAAAATTATGCGGACGAATGCGGATTCCGCGAAGCAAAAATTCGCATTCCGCATTCTGCCCGCATAACTTTGCGGAATACACCTTTTCATCCACATCCGCACCGCATTCCGCGCGAACTCGAAATTGGCGGACGCGGGCGGGCGCAGAAATTCTGCGCCCGCTGCCCAGGGCTACTATTAATAGAGTATCTGCCAGACTGCCGGTGGAGCGATATTTGGGTCGGCTGTCTCAACTGGTACACTGCTCATGGAATGAATATTTTTTTTGGAAGTTAATGGTGGACCTATCGCCCATGCTTCTTTCAATCACTTCGGGCTCCGAGCCCCCACCCCGCCGGGACAGCTCCACTAACCACCCAGGTATCCCAGATTGGGACCCACTTAAAGTGGGCCCTCCCCGGACTAATCCCAGATATCAAAGTGTCCACTCCAGTGTTGCCCAGCGGATTCGATCCCTCGACCTCTAGGCAAGCCCTGAGGAACGACAAAACCGCTGGGACAACTGACACTTGATGTCCCAAATGACATAACTGATAAGGTGATGTGAACTAAAATCTATCAGCTCGAGTCTGAAAACAACAACAATACAACGTACTCAATATATTCCCAATTAAATTGGGGTCTGGGGAGTCAGATGTACGCAACATTAGCTTTGTAATTATACAGAGAGAAAACAACAATAATACAACGTACTCAGTATATTCCCAACTAAGTTGGGGTTGGGAAGTCAGATGTACGCAGCATTATCCTTGTAATTATACAGAGAAACTGTTTCCGTTGCGACCCAATATACATTGCGTAATTTGAAGTACTTAGTTTCAGCAACTTTACTAATAGAAACACTTGAATTTAATAAAGTCATTTTAATCTAATCTATTATTAGCACAAAGTTATAAGTGTCAATGATACTCTTGCAACTCCTTTTGCAAGGTATACTCTATCTGCGAGTAATGCATATCACCATTATAGTTTGATCACACGCCCAATTACTTGGCCTGACCAACCAAAAACATTTCAGAGGTCAGGCCTCAAGAGCTTCTTTAAGATCAGAGAATGAAACCCTATGAGGAAACATCCTTCAAATATGCCCGGAGATTTCTATAGTCCGGGTTTCAAAATTTTCTATCAAGACCATAAAAATGAAAACCTATCAGAAAACACCCTTCAAATTTTCCATTGTTAACTCTGCCAAACAGCTCAATGTGATGTGCTGAATAGGAAGAGCATATCAATCAACTGATCAGTTGAGTCATTTTCCAGAGATATTCTTGAACCAAATAAAATTGAATCTATGATCGCCATCTAACTGAGAGACACAGAAGCAATCGAATAAAAATTGGCCTGACCCATTCATTTAAACAATAACAGCTCGACGAATCGAGACCCTT
>JAOWBN010183590.1:0-16667 GCA_028565015.1 Pinguicula moranensis
ATACCTCGTATCAATGATCTGTGAAACATGATCACACATTAATCACCATGCTAGTCGTTTTAGTCATCTAGTTGTTCATTTGCTAATGACTTTAAGACTAGGGACTAATTTAGAGTTTGATAAAATTATGGAGTTTCACAATTTAAGTCATCGACCCAAATGATCCATAATATACATATCAAACACTCAAGGAACAAGATGAATCCAGTATACAAGAAAACTAATAAGAACCCAATACTCTAGGTCACATACCTAACACATTTAGCCATCTTCGTCTTCTCGTGGACATCTTTTTTTTTATCCAATACTTTTTTTCCTATTTAAAGCTAATAGGACTCGTATATGATATGATGATCCTAACATGATTAACTCGGGCAATTAATGTTGGATGAATCCAGTCAGTCACCATTCATGAATGACATGATGTAGGAAAAATGTGAACTCATTACTGTTTTACATGTATATCATTACAAATTTAATGAATCAAATATAACTTACATTGGACTATTGGTCGATGACCTCAATTTAAATGTTAGAATGCTCAAAAGTTCTAATATTCAATTTTTGCTGGATACAAACAATTTGTTGTGATCATGATCACGAGTCTAAAATTCGAGATTAGCCCGATCGATGTGGGAGGACGTCTTTCATTGAATCCCATTAAGTTGGGATAAAAAATTAGAGGTGAGCAAAATGGCCCGGCCCACGACCCTGTCTATGATTGGCACGTTGGGTTATTGTAACACCGGGTTAGACAGGCCATACCCGGTTCCTCTTTTCATCGGTCCGAACATTTTATTTGGCCTTGCAGTTGGCTTGACGGTCGGCCAGCCGGGTCTTGCCATTTTTTTTCAAATACTTTTTATTTTTCTACATTTATACCCTAAAAACTAATTCTAATCCCTAAAACTTAAATTTTAATCCTAAAATTCTAACCCCTAACCCCAAAATCCTAAATTTTATACATCTTATAAACTTTATATATTTTATATAACTTATAAACTTATAATACTTATAAATTTTATGTAACATATAAACTATATAACTTATAAATTTTATAACTTATAAATTTTATATAACTTATACACTTTATATATCTTATAGATTTTATATAATTTATAAACTTATAAACTGTATATAATTTATAAATCTTATATAACTTATAATCATTATATAACTTATAAACTTATATAATTTGTATTCATTTAATTTATATAACAAAAATTGTAAGCAACCATTTTTAAAAAATAATAAATAATATTATAAAATTAAAAAACATATAAAAAATATACGTGAACCAGAGGTTAGAAATTAGAGTTTCAACTGTGTCAGAATTAAATCGAAACCTGGGCTGATTCGGCTGCAGTGCTGGTTTTCCAGAACTGTGACCCAGCTGGTTGGGCCAGGTCAACCAGCCCGCCCACCTATACCCAAAATAATTTCGGACACCATAGTTATAAAAAAACATAGAATGTTAAAACGTCTACAACTACGAGTTACGATTTTGTGCAGTATATTATAAAAACTTCCTGTATCTAAGTTGAAGCTAATTGCCTTTCATCTTTTAAATTGCCAAAACGTTTTTAAACGACACTCTTTTGGGATAGAGTTTCTGGGTTTCGGATTAAACTCTAAATTCTAAACTCATTCCCTCGCAAAAGTCCTAGAACTTATGCATTTATGAAAAGACACAAACCATGTAAAACAATGCCTAAAATCAATGTTTACATGCTAGACCTTACTTTTTCCAATTTATGCCTAACGTACACATTTTGACTAGATTAAGCAATATGGCATATGGTACTCTAATGCTATGGCCTAAAGGTAAAGATTAATGCCTTCAACAACGTTTGGCTTTGTGATCTTTTTAGTTAAAGAAATAAAAATGATTGAACAATAATCAAATGTAAATAATTTAACACTGAAATATAAAAAGGCGAGTAGTGTGCAGGGGTGGACGGTGGGGGATAGGTCGGGCCATATCGTAGCCCCCACCGCCCCACTCCCCACCCCCACCCAAAAATGCTAACGCTGCAACTCTTGTTTCTCTCAGCAAATCTGTCGAACAATTTGTCAGCAAACATTACAATAAAAAATTTAGTATTCTATAACTAACTTTTGGTTGTTGGCGAATCAATTAGTGTAGAGAAAAGATTACTATTCGGTTTCTGTAATCAGTAATTTAAAATAATTTTCTATCTATGCTCAATAATTCATATTATAATAAAGTTTTTGAGCCTTAATTTTTGAAAAACTTGAATTTGTGGAACAAGGAAGATGAAGAAAAGGTTTGCCTAAGAAGAAAAAAAATAATGCTACGTGGCTTTAGGGCTACAAATCTAAATCTGATGATTGATTTTGACTTTCACTTCATGTAATATATAGAATGGTTGAGCCATTTATTGGGCTAGAACATATGTTATGTATTGAGAATTGTACTTATCTAAAAAACACCACTAAAATTTTTTGTTGTACTCAAAATGTTTTTTAACCCCCCTAAAAAATAAATTTTAGATCCGCCCTTAGTAGTACACTGTACACAACTACAATCACAACGTACCAAATACATTCCCAACTAAGTTGGGGTTTGAGGGGTCAGATGTATGCAGCCTTACCTTTGTAATTATACAAAGAGGCCGTTTCCGCAATATGCATTGCGCCATTTGATATATTGAATTTCAGTAACTTCACTAAATAAAAGTACTGGAATTTAATAGAATCATTTTGGTATAGCCCATTATTAGCACAAAATTAAAATAATTGTCAATGATGAGTTAAGAGGAAGACACTGAACAGTCCCGAAAAGAAAATTTATAAACCGGTCTCATGACTCGTGACCCACTCTATCAAATCTTACTTTCTCCCTCCGCCAGCCTTGCCACCTGCTGCTGTGAAATAGACAACCTTATCTCCGGACAAAATATGTTCTTGTGGTGTGTATTGGACTTCGATTCGTTTTCCATTAATTCTTGTTCGAAGATTTGGATGTGCATTGTGCATATTTTTTATTTATTTTTACTTACGTCGGTGATTGCTGTGAATTTTGTTACCATTTCTGTTCGTGCCACAAGTTATGTTTTTTTCTTTTTATCTGAATTTGTGTTGATTCTTTGTTCTTGTGGAGTTGCATGAAGTTCGTAAGCTGCAATTTGTCTGTTGGACCTTTTTTTTTGTTTCTTTTGGTTATGCTTCTTTTCCAACGACTTATGCTGAATCTGGACCAGTTCGATCTAAATATGATGGAGTTTTGTCCGTATCTCATATGTTTCGCTTATGCAAGGCTTGATTACGGGTGCATGGTTTATTTGGGTTGAACTGAGATACCGGATTTTTGTATCCATTACTTTTTTTTGATAGGTAATGATGTATATTTATTAACACAATTTATTTACAAGTGTAGGACATGACTCTTCCTTGCGGATAGAGCATTCCTTTTACTACACATTCTCAAGGTGGATAAAACACCTCAAAACACAATCTAGGATGCCGTATCCAATCAGATAGAGTCACCGTTTTTGGTTTAGTATCATAGGCTGTAATCCAGTGCCATGTTTGTATCTGGATGTTCTCAAGACACTTGTGTAAATTGTAGCACCCTTGCCAGTAGATCACTTCGTTTCTGATTTTCCATAGGGCTCAAATAGTGGCGTGCCATATGGACTTCCATAAAGTCTTTCCCTTGTTCAAATCACACAAGCCCATGTGAGACTGTAAGTGTGGCCCGATTAGATTCAGCCCAACCGCTTGAACCTCAAGCCAGTCGTATATCGCGGCCCAGAGTCCGTATGTCTCGCGGCAGGAACAAAATAAGTGGGCCACTGTTTCGTCACTGTCTTTGCATAATGAACATAATAGTTCAGCCTCATTCAGTTGTATCCCGCGGTGAATAAGGTTATCCAGAGTAGCTATTCTCTGATGCAGTAGCTTGTGCGTTACAGATAATTGATGCCAAGTACTTACAAGGACAAATCGACCATCTTGACTGAGGCGGGGGGAGACATAATATCTTATCCATTCTCTAGTGATGCTGTTGAGAGTAGAATAAGGGGAATATTTGCAAGTTCCACCGAAAATACTTTTGATTGTTTGGTGGTGGAAAAATATATTTGAAATGTTTGCGATTTTGGTTTTTGGTGTTTAACTTTTGATATTTGGCGTTTGACTTTTGGGGTTTGGTGGTGAAAAAGTGAAAAAAAATAGCCTAAAAGTCATAAGAATCTTTGGGGTAACTTTTGGAGTCCTTTTAGTGGTGACAATTTTATAATTATTTAAAAATTTAAATTTCAGACATTATAACCCTCGTAACAATTCAATATTCCCAAAATATTCCAAATATTTCCAAAAAATATTCAAATGTTTTTTAAGGACTTAAATTGAGGATATTTATGTTATTTCCCAATTATAAATTAAGAAAAGTAGCTTTATTTGTAAGTTTCATTTACTTACATTTATAATGTTTATATATTATAAACATACTAACCTATACATATATTATAAACATACAATAAAAGCATATATTATAAATTATAAACTTTGAGCTCATTCCGAAATTATACTTATAAATTATAATACAGTCATATATATATATATATATAATATTTATAGTTTATAATTTATATATAAGTTTATATTAAAAAAATTGTTGTTAAGCCAAATTTTATATATAAGAAAAATATAAAGTTGTGTATAAGATCAGAAGATAGAGAAAAAGAATTGAAAATGAAAATACAATGAATTATGTTATGCCTAGCATCAAGGATCCATATAAAAGTGCCAAATACAAGGCTGAAACAGCTCATTTGCCCGTTTGCTCATCAACCATGATTGTATATAGACATAGCAGCCACAACTCATTCACTATCAAGGCACCATGATTGTATCTGTTGATTTATCTCATCTCTAGTCTGTTTCTCTTCTTTTTAGGAGACAACAACGTTGATCAGTTCTGTCATCAGATTTTAGTAAATCTAATACTACAGGAGTCATTACTGTTACCAAGAAGAATATGCTTCATAGCTCAACCTACTCACCTAGCAAGATGCACCTTTTCCTCTCTTTCTGCAAATGTGGCGAACCATGTTCAGAAATTAAGTTTTATACGTCTCCTGGCAGAACATATGAAACAAACGTGGATGTTTTGCTCTTTGAACGAATTGTTTTCCGTGTATTAGAGGTTGGCTGTCGTTTAAGAGTAGATATTGCTGATGTATGTCTGCTTAAAGCTGTTGAGGTGGTAAATATGCATAAAGTCGTCCAACAGCAGTATCTTTCCGTTCCGTCTATTATGGTTTTATCAAGAGTTAGTTATAGCGAGCACTCGTGTAGATATATTTTCATATTGCTTGGACGGCATTAGTTTATATTATATGTTTATAATTTATATATAGGTTTATATGTTTATAATATATAAAAAATTTAAATATAAGTAAATGAAATTTATAATATATTTTAATTTTTATAGACTTATATTACAAACTTATAAAAAATTATATAATTTTTTTTAAAATAATAACAAAATTTAAAAAATTCTAAAATAAAGTCGGTTACGCAGGAGGTTTCAACCGTGACGGAACCGTCACGAAACCATTCAAAACCGACTTGAAATCGGCAAAAATTGTGGGAATCAAGACCGGCAACCGAATCGGCAGAAACTAAAAACCGAACAGCAAACCGGAACGGGAAACAATCGTAGGAATTCGATTTGGTTCAGTTGTTGTTAGCTTTTTTGCCAACTCCAACCAAATTTTTCTGGTTGATCGGTTGGCGGAAACCCGTGTTTAGGCCACCCAACGGCGCAAAAAATTGAGCAAATGCCCCGCCCGCCAAGAAAATGGATGGGTTAGGTAGGCCTGGCCATTTTAAAAAAGCTACCTACAGCCGCCCATTTAAAAACTGGCGTGCCTGACCTGTTTCTCGTTTTTGGCAGGCGATGGCTGGTAGGGCCCATTTTAATTGGCTAGTTTGCCTACCTTTGCTTTCACTGATTTTTTTTAATATCTATTTGTGTAGTGCTGAATCAAGGGTCCAGGACAAAGAACAAACTTGCTTTTGTTCTCAACATAGGTGCTAACAAGTCAACGTTAGTTTTCATATCTTGACTTTCTATAAAATTTTCAATTTTAATGTACTTGTCCGTTGGTTTAATAGATTGTGTGGGATGCTTATTTGTGTGTTTTTAGTTGAAAAAGGTCCAATGGTAGCAAGTGTTGCTGTACATACTGAATATGGGTTCATTTTGGGTTGGCAATCGTGCATTTTGCCCGTCTCGCATTTCTAATGAAATTTCCTAGATTAATGTAATAAACACTCCATCAAGTTTTTCAACTACTTCCCTCTTTATGCGTGTTGTACGAATTGTGTGAGCTTACATGAGACATGAGGCGTAAGCGGGAAGAGCCCCAAGCATCTAATACTTGACAAGATACTCACAAAACTGAATTTCTGGAGAGACTAATGCAAGGAAATGCCCGAGGTTGCTTTAACAATCTTTGGATGCCGAAGGATGTGCTTATTAAGTTGTCAGATCCTGTGATATGAGGTGGGCTAAAGAAATGCCAGCAATGTCTCGGTAGTGGAGAAGGCTGTAATCTTTTTTAGAGCAATAAACAATCATCAGAAGAAAGCGACCATGCAACTTGATTTTCAAAGGAGTGGAAGCACCATCAGTTTCACCAGATAGTACCGGTAAGAGGTTGAGTTGTTTCCAATTAACATGGCTTTAAAGCATTTACGTAACAATAATAATTGCATTGCCTCTTGTACTACTTAATCAAGATGTTTGCATAATAACATAATACTCGCATGATTATGGAGTCCCTCAATGACCCTTTTCTCATCTCCGGAGACACTTTTGAAGACCCATACGGTTTGGGGCATGATGAAGCAGACTTCATCCATTATGTACAAATGTGCAGCTCTCATATCAGAGAATTGGTGAAGGGAAGCAACATTCAGGTAACACCTCGTGTGAAGAACAAAATACATGTATGGAATAAAGAATATGGTGTGTTGAACCAGATTGCTAGCAAGAGTGGGGCGGTTGTTTACTCGGAGTCTCATATGGTGGTGGTGGATAGCGAGGACCACTGAAAGGAGTTATTGAAGGTGTGTTTACCTTTCTCATTGGTTAATGAACTGCACAAGCATCTTTTGCCTTCGCTTTCATTACTGTAATTATTTATTCATTTAATTATAGGTCAATCCTAAGTTCAAGCAACTATTTAAACCATGACCTTTCTATGAGGATTGGTGTAAGGTGTTAGGCAAGTTTCATGCTCAATGAGGAATCTGTTGAGACTTCTCCTCGGCAAAGGAAGATGGGGATCTGATTGATGAGTATGGATCGTAGGAGGGCAAGGGGGACACCGTTGATGAGGAAGAGCCGTTTGTTGGAAGTAAACAACCATCAATTGTTGAACCTAGTTAGGCTAGTGCCAATAAGAAGAGGAAGAGCTCTACAATCACATATCAGGCATCTACCAACAGCTTTTTCAATAGGGTTGAGACAACCTTTGATGAGGTAATTACACTTTGAATAAGACTCTGACATTGCTGGAGTTGCAGTTCCCTAGGAATCAGGAGATCACCAATTAAATTATAGATCTAATTAGAACAGATCTAATAGTTAACTAAATATTAATGAATCATACCTTTAATATGGAAGAGATAGAACCGTAATGTTTCGATTGATTATATCACGAACACGAACCAGAAATCTACCAGAGTCTCCTTGAATCCACGTACTCAGATCTCCACCTTCACAGATGATAAGACAATAATTCAAGAGAAACTGTATATATGTTTTTGGGTTTCAACACATGAGAATAAGAATTTTGGATTAAGCAAATAGGCGTACTGAAAACCCTATTTATAGGGAGGGATTAGGTGTTGGTTAGTGACCTAGAGCACCAATCAGTTAATGGTGTATTTGTTGGTTTCATATATTTTGAATGATGTATATCATTTTGTTCCTTGAGTTTTGTATTTATTATGGATCATTTTATTTGAGGACTCGAATTGTGGAACTCCATTAATTAATCAAAACTCTAAATTAGTCCCTACTCTCATGTCATTAGCAAAGAAACACTAGTGACTATATATACTAACATGTGGATTATTGTATGATCGTGTTTCACAGATCATTGATACATGTTATCTATTTAATCACATGAAATATGAATGTACAAGGTACATAGGATTGGACTTGACCCATAGTGACTTGTTACATGGATTGTGTTTGTGTCATCAGCAAAGTCATATAGTATTAATTCAGTTATCTGAGATATTCATAATTCTAAATGATGAATGCATATTATGTGAGGTTATCAAATGCTCCTTTAAACTGAGAAGTTATAAATGTAAGTTTTTTGAATATGCATGACTCATGCTGGAAGTTATGAATTATCAAGATGATACTTTTGTCTGTCTCATCTTGGATGATAATTTCAATATCCCTTGGTCATAGATGCAGTAATAATTATTACACATGCATTTGTGATTGTGGGATAGTCACATATTAATAATTATATACTGAAGATCAAAAAATTTATTAATGGTCAATGATGACACATTCCTACGCTTGACATTAATTAATGAATATTAAGTGACGAAAGAATTAATACTAAATGTGATTAAAGGATCACGATTTGTCTGTACTCGATTGGATCATAATTCATTGCTATATGTCAATTATGATTTATAAATTAACGGGGATTAATTTATTACTGATCTGGATATGGATTCTACTGGGTCGCTCCATTTGACAAAATGAAGCATAAAGAATTAATTATGTGGGACATAATTAATTTTGTGAATGGATCGAGATCGGCTCGAGTCAAATTAATTAGGATTAATTAATTTGATAACCCACATACGAGAAAAAATTGGATTTCGGTGGGACCGACCTAATTCACGGTATCGATCCCAGTACATGTGAGATGATAAATGGGCTCGAATTAATCCAGCCCAAGTGAAAGAAAGTCATTGGGCGCGAATCCGATGGTCCAACAACCCAAGTATAATAACACGTGAATTGAGAATTCACGTAGAGAAAAATCGAGCGAGAGTTTCTATCTTTCCACATTCTCATTTTGTCGAATGAATCCATCCGTGAATCACTTCTGTATTGCCGTGGTTGCCGGAGTTGAGTGGCCGAGGTCTAGCAGCCTGCTTCGGTTCACCAGGGAGTGCTTATGGTTGAGGTCCTCTTGGTAGGGAACTACCATGATCATCGATCACTTCATGGGTTTCGCTCGAGTTCATCCCAAATCCTGCAGAAATCAAGGTTACACACTAATCCTTCAGTGAGAGCATGAACTACACGTGATTATTGGTTTTATGTTTCGATCTAAGTTTGAATTTGGGAAATCCGAAATTTTTTGAAATTGTGCCGTGAAACCCAACATTAGGGTTTAGTAATTAACGTATAATTACATAATTGACCCTAAGCCTAATTACATAATATAACCCTACTCTAATTAGAATTTTTAATATTAGGAGATTAACAAATCAATTACCATAATTAATACAATTTGACATATTTACATATTTTGTCTAACAGCCCACACTCGGGAACATAAGCCATATTATAAAATACAGCTTTTATAATCTACTGACGCTTCATACTAGAAATGAGTCATGTAACCATAAAGTTACTAGTAGTGTCATATTAAGTCATCATCTAACTAACATGACACTTTCAAAGCGACGATACTGATGAGCCGACTTTATACCAAATAAATGCAGACTGTTTGAGTTTGATTTGGCTCAATAAGGATGATGGAACACGCCTTTTATATATATTTTCCTTCCTTTTGCAGAAACAAGTCATTTATTGCTCTTTGAGAGAAAAAGAAGAGAAATAACTCTAAAAGTAGAGGTTTTGCCCCAATTATTCAAGGCGTGACACCAATTCCTGATCACATGACTATGCAAGGTGATATGCCACGCCATACTTGGTAGGCACACAAATGTTCCCCTGCACTGTACTGAAAGCTTTCACAGGAAACTACTGAAGTTGGATAAAAGGCAGAAATCAACGCAAGAAAAGAAAAGAAGTATGAGAACGAGATTGTTCAAGTAAAGAGAGTTTTAAGTCACCATCCTAAAGCTCTCATCCGATTATGTTCTTACCATGTGATAAACTCTATATTGTGTGTTTGTATAATGGCTCATGCCTTAACCATCAGCTAAACCATTAAATCCTGGGGAGCGATGTAACCCTTAAAGAACCCAGGGAGATTATGGAATGTTTACCATGTTTAGCTGTCTTTATGGTATTTGATCTTGTTGTTCTTAATCATCATCTATTTATGTTTGATCAACGTGAATAGCTGCACTAAGTGTAATGGGAGGTCGAGAGACACAAGTTATGCAAGGCATAGTAAGGTCCACATCGATTGCTATAGCATGAGAATGCCTATAGAATCGGTGCTACCGTGTGAGGATCACTTGAGAGTAATGTCTTTGGTTTATTTGTATGTGACATCAAGAGATGCTCATCTGTAAATCAGAGAAGGACATTTACAACTTGAGAGAGATAATATTCTAGGATAGGTAAAGCCGGTAGGCACAATACGACAATTAATCCATGACTAATCAGGTTATAATTCTACCCGAGGGACTTAAGTGGTGAAGTTGCAATCCCTCCGGATATCTCAAACCTTTGTACTAGATCTATCATCATTACACTGCATTTTAATCATCTTTGGTCATTGCCTGATTTGTAGCTTAATGACTAGCATCAACTCAGTTTTGTTCTGTTCAAATTGCACGAAACTTGTAAATATAAGTGATTGTTTATCCGAATCCCTAAGGTTCGACATCCTTATCATCATTTTATTACTTATGTGATGTGTACACTTGCACCTAAAAGTGCATCACATATGTGCGCATCAGATACCCCAAATCCTCTTCGCATAATCAATAGCTACGTATCCCTTTAAGTTATAGAATATTTGGTTGCATACTTAATATAATCGCCTTGGCAAATATGGCGAAGCTAGACAGATTGTTCATTAGACACCAATAACCATCAGTATCAACTCGACTGCTTTCTTAGCATGGTTCGCTGGACTATATAGATCCTAGCCCTTGGATGGCATACTAAATTAGCATCATCAAGCCTTAACTTCAACTACAGCGCTAAGTCAAAGAGTAACATCTAAGTGGACAACGTATGTCCATGTGATCACACAATGACAATCAGGGGATTCTTTTATCATTTTCACAACGGTTGTTCTGTAGTGCACACAGTATGATATTTGTGTCATGGCAGTACTCCCACTTAGGTGGGCATGTCACTTAGTTATGCCATGCGAATCGAAGCCGTTGATAAATACTCTTAGTCTTTATCCTGTACATTCGGCTTTAAAGATTTGATGTGAAAACCCAGACATTTCAGTTCAATTCACTTAGAATCTCATTTCAAACCTACTGAAATGACTGTCCAAAATATTTATCAGTCTCAGCATTCATGCTACGCAAGCATAAGGGCCAATCATTGTTATTTTTATGACATTTATTGGGCCTTATTAATTAATTACATCTATGAGAGTGTTGCTCAAATGAAAGAAAACGTTAATTTCACGTCATAATCAATTGTTACAAAAACATGTCCTTATCATTTATAAGATGTGATCAAACCCTACGTAATCCTAGACTCATGACATGAGCTCTAAACACATCTCTAGGAATGTATTTAGTCATTGGATCAGCGATCATCTTATCGGTAGAAATACACTTGAAATTTTAATTCTGCTTTATTAATAGCGTCTCGAACAAAGTAGTAGCGTCTTTAGATGAGCTTTGTCTTCCTGTGGAATTGTGGATTCTTAGCAAACTGAATCGCTGCAATATTGCCATAGTTTAGCTCTACAGGATCATCGGGCCTCAAAGTTAAATCGAGGTACTGTAGGAAGCTTCTGAACCAGATGCCTCTTGCACGGCTACACTACATGTGACATATTTTACTTCCATGGTTGACAAAGCAATGTAGTCTTGCTTCTTGTTGCCCCAAGATATTGCTCCTCCGCCTAGAATGAAGGCATATCCAAAGGTTGGCTTGGACTCGTCCAGGTCGCCTCCCCAATCAGTATCCGTGAATTCCTTTAGACGCAGGTCTTTCCCTTGATAACATAGGTCTAGATCGCCTTTTCCACAAAGGCAACGAAAGATCCGCTTGATTGTTTGCCAATGAGCAGACCCCGGGTTGCTTTGGTAATGGCTCACCAACCCAACCGCAAAGCAGATATCTGGCCGTGTACATAACATCGTGTACATCAAACTCCCAATAGCACTTGCATATGGAACAATGCTCATTTCTTCCTTTCTTTATTTGTTTTTAGGCACTGATTGAGC
This sequence comes from Pinguicula moranensis, assembly GCA_028565015.1. Lineage (NCBI taxonomy): Eukaryota > Viridiplantae > Streptophyta > Magnoliopsida > Lamiales > Lentibulariaceae > Pinguicula > Pinguicula moranensis. The sequence goes on from JAOWBN010183590.1 coordinate 12,358, forward strand.
CTTAGTGTCATACCCTTACAACAAGGGTGTCAACGGATTTAGAGTAATGCATCCTGAATCGCTCAAGATTTTGTTCATATATGCCTGTTGGGACAAACTCATCATTCTCTTTTTTTTTGTTAAGCCAAAATCAATATAATATAAAAAGGATGTACAAAGGAATGAATCACGAGACGACAAACCCAGAAAAAACAAAACAAACTAAACAAACCAAATAAGGAACATCTGACGACTGACATCATACATCAGATACATACGGATGGACAAGGTAGGTTTATAATAGTGATCAACTGCTTTCAGCTATGTAGGTTTCCTTGTAAATGACGACAGGGATCTTTACCCTGTTAATAACCCCAACTCTGCCTGTCTACCTTATAGCATCAAGGTCATAAGATTGCAGACTCGCTCTGCAATAGACTAATGCAGCATTGATCTATTGACCTTAGACTATGCAGGACACCATAAAGTATAGTTACAGGAGTCTTTACCGTGGTAGTTAACAAAGCTCAGCCTGTACATCTTATAGCATCATAGTCGTTTGATTTGTTGCTCCCTTCCCTATCCACTTCATACATTTCAAGATCTTCAGGTCCAACTCAGTTGTGCTCGCCTTTGCAGTAAATACTCGGTAATGCTCAGTTGTGCAGCCATGTCTATCATCACATGCAAATTGCCAAACACATGGTCACCATATCATTGCTGCTGCGCTACTCCCTTCTGCACTAAAACAATCAATCTGAAACGCCATTCCCAATTATCCCTAGACACATACCAGATCCCATTTCTTTATTGTCCACTATGTTTCTCTCCTATGATTCTGCTGTCAATGTTTCAAGGGGTGCCAATCCCTCTTATCCGAAGTACCTACCTGTACCACCATGAAGTAAAGAGGTAATACAAGAGCGTAACAATTCCACATTGCAATATATATCACCTATCATCCACACCCCACAGCCTGACAAAGGTATGATCAAGTTGTCCAAAGTCTATCCTTCAAGGCTTAGAACACCAGTGATGTATTTTACCTTAAAAGGTGAGAGTGCTCTAATTAACTCAACTTCAATCTGCCACCTGATGTTGCATTAATCTGCTACCTGGATCACCTGACTTATACCAGTTGAAAATCCATGCTTACACCAGTTGCTCCTCATTCGGATGCGCCTGATAGGACAGCAAGAACTTTAGAAGAACAGTTAAAATGCAACAAAGAAAAAGCTACTTCCCTGATTGTACATGTAGACCATGGCCTTAGTATGTGCGTAGAGTGACTTCTCTCTTCAACTGGTATGTCTCCCCATACATAGCAATGGCTGGTTAATTCTCTTAGAACAATTTTTGCATATCTCTACGCCTAGGACATACCTTGCTTCACCCATATTCTTCATCTCGAAGACAGAGGATAGCCACTGTTTAGTGGCATTGATCGTTCCCATGTTGTTTCCAGTTAGTAATATGTCGTCGACGTATAAGGAGAGAGACATGATTTCTTCCTTTGTCTCTAGGACATAGACGCAGCGTAGTGATCTTCATCTATAATGGTGAAGCCATACGATGTAATGGCCTAATGAAATCTGAAATACCACAATCTCTGTTTTCTTTTAAGACGACATAACTTGCCATCTTGACCTACTGAGACAAACCCAACAGGTTGATCCATGTAGATCTCTTCCTCAAGTGTTCCATTGAGGAATGTAGTCTTTACGTCAATTTGGATTAGTTCGAGATACAAATGGGCAACCAGGGCTAAAAGTAGGCAAATAGAGGCAATCCTCACCATAGGAGAAAATGTCTCTTCATAGTCTATACCCTCGATTTGGGTAAAACTTTTCGCTAAGAGTCGGGATTTAAACTTTTCGATTGATCCATCCGCATCTTGCTTAACCTCAAATACCCACTTGTATCCAATCAATTTTCGGTGACGTGGTGAATCAACAAGTTTTCAAACATCATTTGTTTGCATCGAGCCCATTTCATCCCTCATGGCACTTAGCCATTTTTTTCTATCGAGAGAGTCCATAGCCTTTTGATAAGATGTGGGATCTTCCACTTCCAAAGGACCGCAGAAAAATACGTTTTCCTCAATCTTAAAGTATCGTCGAGGAATTGTTCCACGTTAACTCCTTCGGATAACAGGATCTTCTACTTGCCTGGTTGAGAGTCTGCTCCCACTAACCTTATGGTTCGTGGGGCTAGTTATCACATTGTCATTGTCTAGATTTTGAGGAGTAATCTCTTTCTAGGCATGAAATTTCGAAGACTTACCTCTCTTTCATGTTGACCCTCATTTTCATTAGGCATGAAGTATAGAGGACTTACCTCTCTTTCATGTTGGCTCTCATGTGGCAAGTTCCCACCACGATTAGGTGGGATTACACTATTCTAGGTGGTTTGGTGAAACTTATTCTCCCCCACACCAAGAGATAGTGATGAGTCTTGTCGCAATTCTTACAGTTCACCATCCTGTTTTATTTCTCAGATAGTTGGGAACTAATCCTCTAGGAATTTGACATTGTATCATTGTTGGAAACTAAGGCAAGGGATGAATTATTAGAATCGTTATAAATATCATCCAAATCAAGAATGCAAAAACCATGTTTGTATGAGCTGTGAACAAACACATCGTCAATGTACCAATTTTCAATCCACTGGGATGTAAATTAAATGAAAAAACTAATTATAGCGAAGAAACAACTAAAACTAAACAACAACGAATTTCTAGCACATAAATTGTACCTTGTAACAACAATGTATTCCCGCTACAAAGTGAGAGTTTGTAGTTGTCAATACCGATGATATCCTCTTCACTATCATTCCCCATGGTTACGCTTTGTATTCTGGTGTCACAATGATGAAACTCGACAAATTCAGCACAGTCATTCACTATGTGCTAGGACGCTCCTGAATAAACAATTCATTTAGGAAAGAAGTTTGCAACGAATGCAAGGGAGCAAATGCATAATTTGGGGTTATTTGGAGATGCATAGGTGGTTAACCCTCAAAGAGCAAACAACTTGGCAACATTAGATGAGTGGATAGGGCAACTAGTTGCCCAATCATTATTTCAGCCATCTGATCAGGAGGCTACAATTGTGGAGGAAAGCACAACTAACCGTAAAGATAGTAAGAATGAACAAGTTGCATCAATCATGGAAGTTGGCAGTAAACTAGGTATTACATATACCCCTCATCAAGAGGAATTCCAGAAGATGATCACTGAGTTGAACGGTCAGAATAGATTAGAGGTGTGTGCACATCCACTAACACAACCCTTGGGGGCAGAAGACAACCATTCTATATAAAGATACTAACATATAATGTAAGAGGCCTTGGAGGCTAGGGGAGGAAAAGATGGGTAAAACAACTAATTGAGAAGGAGAAAGTTGATTTCATCAGCATACAGGAGACGAAATTTGAAAAGGTGGACAGAAGTCTATGTTTATACATGTGGTATGATAATAGTTTTAATTGGTGTTTTAAGGGATCAACTGGACAATCGGAAGGATTGTTATGCATTTGGAACAATAGGAAATTCTATAGAAAAGGGTATGTTTGATGGTGAAGGATTTCTTAAAGTGCCTGGGACTTGGGATGGAGACAGTGTGATATCTAATCTGTTAAATGTGTATGAACAAGAAGACCTTAGTTGCAAAAAGATCCAATGGTCAACAATAGGTGAAATTCATGCCAGTAAATCAGAGGAGAAATAGTGCATTATGGGAGATTTTAACGTGGTGTTGGACATTAGTGAGAGGAAAGGTTCAGCACACCACATGTATTTACCTTTGGACATTAGTGAGAGGAAAGGTTCAGCACACCACTGAGCTTATGGCCAGGGGTTTGTACATGTAGAGGAGGAATATGAGTTGCCATTATGGCTTTACCTTTTGACTTGTAGGTGGTAGGTGCAGTAGGTTTCTTCGGGAAGGCTTTAGTCTTGATGGCTCCACGGTCAGAGTAACTGCCAACCTTGCTTATCAAAGTAGGAGTATCATGCTCATTCTCTTATCTTGTGTGGCAGGGTATCCATAAGTGGCTGCTACCCCAACACCAGCAACAACTACTTATCCCATCTGCTGCAGCTACACACTTCATGCCATCCCTCTAGGATTTTCTAGTGATGAAACCAGATGCCCTAAATACTGATGCATGGAAATCATTCTGGTTATCTATGTTGTGGCAGATCTGGAAGGCAAGAAACAACTCTCAATTCCAAAGCTATGAGGAAAATGTATATACTCTGGAGCTGACGGATCATCTGGTTGGCTTTTATGTATTTGGAATAAAAGTAAATTCCAGAGATCCTCCATCTT
>JAOWBN010183601.1:0-16666 GCA_028565015.1 Pinguicula moranensis
GTAATTGTTTCAACTCCTCAAGATGTTGCACTAATGGATGCACGAAGAGGTGTTAAAATGTTCTCGCAAGTTAATGTGCCGGTATATTGATCTGAACTATATAATAACTGTTACCTTCGTGAATTATGCCAGTCTGGTTCCATCAAGAAAAATACATACTTAGGCCCTTACTTTTTTTCGTTTACTATGTTCTGCGTGACTATGCCTCACAGATTTTAGGACTCCTGGAGAACATGAGCTACTTCAAATGTCCGAACTGTTCAGAGCCTCATTTCATCTTTGGCAAGGGTGGAGCCCAAAGAACTGCTGATGAAATGGGCATGAAATTCCTTGGAGAGGTATTGCTACCAATTCAATCTCTGATAGTCTCGTGTTTGAACTTTCACTATGTCTCCTTCCTGATTGCAATGTTTGCGAAAATAATGCAACATACTATTGAAATTTGGTATGCCAATGTCACCGGAAGCACCTTTTTTTTTCGATTGAACAATACCAACAGAACTCTTGACCTAGTAAACATCTATTCTTACCGTCATTAAGCTATGAAGCATCGGTTATGTTTGTTGATGCATCTTAAGTATCCTTCATGTATCCATCAAATAAACACATGAGCTATGATAAGTTCAACTTCTATCTTCGAACAATATCCAATAGCTGTATTGATCTTTCTAGGTACCACTCGAGACTGGTATCAGAAGGGGTTCTGATGAAGGCATACCGGTTGTAGTATCCAATCATGACTCTCTTGTCTCCAACGCCTACAGAGAAGCAGCCCAGAAAATCATAAGCACGCTTCATGAACTGGCGAACGAGCCATCCCTCAGACCCGTCATAGACCTGTAAAGCTCTCAAACCGGACTTCTCGGCATGGGTTTTGTAAAGATATTTGTGTGGCTCGAAAAAAGTTTTGCCAATAACCCTTCTCTAGTGGGAGGGAAGTCTAATGAGGAATATCTCTGGACTCAGGCTATCTAGCATTTTCCTCGTCTACGGAAAGAAATGCACCCAGTAAATACTAGATCCTTGGTCTAGTGGTGGTTATAGAGATATGTATGCACGGTCAGTTTGTAATGTGGAGAAAAGAGCTTTGATTCGGAGGAATAAGGAAGGATGGAATGGAAGTTATAGTGTTGGTCAAACGGGATACGGGATCAGGTTTTGCCAATGCCTGCATCCCGTTTGAAAATGGGATTGGTTTTCCCGTCCCGTTCCCATCTTGAGACTTGGGGTCCTGAAAAATTTGGGATTCCGGGTTTCGGATGGGACTTCAGGTTTCCCAATTTTTTATTTTTTATTTTTTAATTTATTTTAATTTTCTAATTATATTCTTTAAGAATATAATATTAACAGTAAGCAATATATAATATTAACCCTATGATATAAACATATTGGAATTGAAATAAACATGCTGGCAAAAATAATAATACTCATTACTAGAACTCGTACAATATACAACCCTAAATTGAAAAATATACACTAACTTGAACTTTTCAAGAATCAAGGAAATATGGTCTCAGAAAACTCGTATAACATGAAAGTAAGATGATAAAATATCATCTTTGTATTGTGATTTGCGAGGGAAGATCAGAAGAACTATTACGGGATGAGGTCGAGGGAACGGAGCGGTGCAACGAACCATTGAAGAATGAGTAAACTAAAGTTTTAAACATTAGTTAGGGTTGTACTTATTAAATATTTAGTCATATGTAAATGATGATATTTTATTTTAAATAAAATAAAATTAAAAGAATGAGACTTTGGGTTTTCTGTAACCTGATTGGGAAAATCCTGTCACATCTTGATTTTTTTCGGGACCTGATTCCAAGTTCCAATCCTGAACTCAATACCCATAGTTCCCGAAAGTTTAGGGCTTTGGGCTTTGGCCAAATTAGGCTTTGGGTTTTCCCGAATTCCCTAGCCCATTTGGCCAGGCCTCTTAAGTTATGCTTCCATCAAGTGAAAATTATGCTAACTTAGCCAAAACTAGAAGAAGAAAATAATTGATAATGTTGTGAAATTTGTGGAGAAGATTTGGTTTCAGATTTGCTCAATTTCCATGAGCCCCAAAACGGTGGTATAAATACACTAAGAAAAATCCTAGCTAAATTTAATTACAACGTTACCTAATATGCCCTCAGCATATTTACAATTACATAATAAGTAAATAAATGTACAACAAATATATATACGCACATCTTGATTCCCCTCCGTAAGAGTATGGAGATTCGAAATGCCCAACTCGTCAAGGAACAATTGAAATTTCTCATTTTCAATTGTCTTCGTAAAGGTATCATAGTTTGAATATACTAAAGTAGCAATTACACCACGTTTTATTTCATCGCGCACAAAGTGATAGTCAACCTCAATTGCTTCATGTGCTCATGAGAAAACAAGATCATAAGCAATGTGTCATGCTGCTTGACAGTCAGAATGAATATGCATGGTTTCGTGATGATCAACTCAAAATGTACTCAGCAAATCACGAAGCCAGTTAAGTTCACAAGTAGGGGCAACCAATGATTGAGATTCTTCCTCTGCAGATGATCTAGACACAGTGACTTGCTTTTTGGTTTTCCACAATACTAGTGACTTTCCCAAAAAAACAATATAACATGTCACAATCTTTGAGTGATAGGACAATTTACCCTATCTGAATCAGGATATACCATTAACCTGAGCTGACCCTTCGAACTTAGGGCATATTTTGCGCAAGGTTCTTAAAATTATAATTGGCTTATAAGTACCTTTTTTCAGAAAATTAGTGTTTTGCGCAACCAACCTTCTATAACTTCTTTTATTTTAAGAAGGTAAACCTTCTAAAAAATAAGCACTTCAATACATGTTTTTTTCGTTCTTAAAAATTAGAATGACATATTTGTAATTTTCTCAAACTTTAAAATACATTTCATGCCAATATTACCAGAGCCCGGGCCCGGCACGGACTCGGACCCGGCACAGCAGGCCGCCCGTCTTCTAGGGGCCGTGCCCGGGTCGCAAAAATGCGACCCTGCGACACGGTGGGTCCGAAAAATTTTGAACCCTCCAAGACGGCCCGGCCGGGTCTGAAAAATTAATCTACTGTTAATTTTGATAATATACAATTATAATAGAATTTTAAATAATTATCTTTTAAGTACTTGCGCAAAACACCTCTCCTTCTAAAAACAAGTAGTGGATGAAGTAGTAGAAAAAGAAGTAGAAAAATGTCTGCGTAAAACAGGGTCTCAGGTGTTTCATAAGTGAGAGAACTTGATTTTTTATATCTCATTTTTAAATATATAGGCCTAGGAAATCTAAGATAATTTTATCTCATTTACTATCTTAAGTTAAATTACCTAATTATCCTAAATCTTTCAACCCAAATTGCAAACTTAATGCCATCGAATCCAATAATCCTTTTCATGCACACGCACACGCACGACCCTCGATGGTTCCCTCCTATTATATTCTCCAATTCAGTTTTTCTCCATGTACGTCTTGCTGATCTCTTCTCGTTGCTTTTGCTTGAATATTTTTTTCTTTTTGAGTACATGGAATTAATCGACATCCCGGTATTTCAAGAGATTGCTACCCAGGTTTTTTTATTTATTCTTGTTTTAATGAGATAAGCTTTGGAATCTTGATATTTCCAGGCTTTGCATATCTGTTTGGTATGGTTTATTCTGCTGTTTTTTCTTCATTAATATTTGACCATGTGGCTTGTTTTCTTTTAATTCCGCATTGGAATTTGTTGAATAAACGTGGTGCAATAGATGGTAGGTTGGAAGGTTTGGTAGCCTTATGTTGCTGACTTTGTTGCCTATATATGTGCCTATATATGTATCCAAGAACACACTGAAAACAATGATTCAGTTCTAATAGATTTCATGGTTTTCAAGTTAGTGTCGGAGCTTTAATTCCTATACTAGCTGCTACCTCCCGGAAACAACTGCTGCAACCGAGTCAATTCGCCGTATATCACTGTTGACGGTTGGAAATGGCCGCATCCAGCTGTTTCCGGCATTTCCTGGCCGGAAGCCCGCTTGCCCGCATGTCCAAAGCCGCGTAGCACCGCTCCCGTTCTCTTCACGGCGTTGGACAGTCGGGCGCCTCACGACAACCCTTTTCCGCGCCTAGCAGCTCGAAACACTCACCGTTTTCCGGCTATTCAGGGTTTCCGTCGTGCGGATATTCCAGGTCCGCTAGTTCTAGACGTAACCCAGTTATTTCCGACAATTTTCGATGGCTTTCACGGCACGTCCGTGCGGATACTCCACGGTTGATGGAGCGCGGCTGTCGTGGTCCGATTCCTGGCATGTCCCATGGAATTCTCCACGGACGACCACCATCGTTGGAACCAACTTGGCCGGATCTGTCTGTAGCCACCGCCCATGTGCCGTCAGAGTTGAAAAAAATAGAATTTTTTGGCTCTGCAAGCCAGTCGCATCTGTCAAATCTGTTTGTGTAAATGGTGTGTCGTTTGATCCAAATTTATGTTTCAGTAGATAAGTATTTGTGTCTGGATTGGAGTGAAAATGCCTAAAATTGGGGTATCCAATTAGGCATGACGTGGAAGTATTAATCGATATTGATTATTGTAGTAGTAGGTGGTGGATTGTGTTAACTGTTGTGAAGTGTTTGTTGAAAGATGGCAGGAAATGATGATGTGATGGGGAAACGATTGGAAGCATTAGCAAAACTTGATCCTACTACACTACAACTCATCCAAAGAATAGTACAGAGGGTGAATATTTCGCCTATGCCGAGTATTCCATCTACTACTCAGGTCAAACTTGACCTACCGATTGTGGATTTGAAACTGGATGGACGGTTGTCTTATGTCAGTGGGTCCCGTCGAATTGAGACTACATTGGTAGGTAGAAAACTAGGAGGTTATCTGACAGGTGAAGAGAGAGGTAAGACAGCTGGTCAGAGTGATGATTGGAAAGCGATCAATTCTCAGTTGAAAATATGGTTATTAAACTCATTAACTCCTACCATCGCCTCCTCAGTTGATGGTTTGGAGTTTGTAAGTGATATGTGGGGTCGACTGAAAAAGAATTACTCCGGAAAAGAGAATCAGATGCAGGTATTTCAAATTGAAAAAAGATTCGTGATCTGGTTTAGGAAAACAAAAAGGTTGAAGATTACGCTGCTACTCTCATCAAGTTTTGGGAAGAAGTAGATTACTTCCTGCCTGCTTCGTGTTGTAGTGATCCAAACTGCATGAGGGCAAAGAACGATGAAACAAAGCGAACTATGAAGTTCCTGATTGACTTAAATCCAAAGTTCAGCCAAAGAAGATCTATCATTCTCTCTCAATCTACCATACCACCCCTTGATGATGCTATTGCTGCAATCATACAAGAAGAAAGTCAGATGGAGTTACATTCTAAGTCTGGTGTTGTCTCGGGTGCTAAAGCTTTGATTACTTCGACGTCAAGTACAACTACAACTACATGCACACCTACTTCAAAGGGAGAAAGTCGTAGTTGCTACAACTGCGGCAAAATAAGACATCTGATGGATTCGTGCCCACGTTCGAAGAGAGATAGGGATCCTGGATGGCGAGGAGGTGTCCGTGGTGGCAGGGGAGGTAGAATTCAAGGAGGTGGATGAGGACGTTATCGCACACATATGACTGTGGATATGGAGGAGGAGGAGTTTGGAGGAATAGGAGATGGTCCACCCACTGCATCAGATACGTTTGGTAATATGGCTCTTCACACAAGAGATATGTATAATACTATTGCACTTGCATCTGGTTTAACTACTAGTTCCCAAAGTTGGATTTGCGACTCTAGGGCAAAAATACATGTGGCAGGTATTACTAGGGAGTTCAGTTCTTATACTCCCCTGGAAGTACCTTCCAGTGTTAAGACTGCAGATGGCACTGCTCGACCAGTGGTTGGTAAGGGTACTGTACAATGCATAGACACACTAATATTGTCCAAAGTTTTGCATGTCCCTTCATTTCCTGTCAACCTTTTTTCTATTAGTTCATCTATTCTTGCATTAACTGTAAAGTTATTTTCGATATACCATAGGTGATCTTCCAGGAGAAAGGGTCAGGGAAGGTACTTGGGACTGGGACATGGCAGGATAAACTATGGTACTTGGATCAGAAGGGCCAGGAACTAGCTGTTTCACTGGTAGCAGAGCAGTCTGAGCAGGAAAAGAAGGTGGTGGCCAGCTGATGCTATTTCATAGGCGATTAGGTCATTCATTCTTTTCCCTTATGAGTCGATTGTATCCCGGTTTATTTTCGCAGATTAAGAAGGGCACACTAGTTTGTGATGCTTGCGAGTTGGGCAAATATACCAGAAACTCATATGTTAGCTCTGGGATTAAAAGTCCTCACATTTTTTATGTGGTAACTCTGATGTTTGGGGACCATGCCCGACTCTGACTTTTAATGGATTTCGTTATTTTGTGACATTTATTGATTGTCATTCTCGTATAACATGGTTATATTTGTTGAAAAATAAGAATGAAATCTTGGCTTGCTTTAAAGATTTTTACAGGGAAGTTCAAACACAATTTGGAGCAAGAGTAAAAGTTCTGAGGTCCGATAATGGTACTGAGTACAAAAACAAGCTATTTGCAGAATACTTGTCAATACAAGGAATTATACACCAGACCACTTGTCCCTATACCCCAGAGCAAAACGGAGTTGCATAAAGAAGGAATCGTCATCTCCTAGAGATTGCAAGAAGTCTGATGTTTGAGATGAATGTTCCAGAATACTTGTGGGGTCGAGCGGTTATGACTGCTATTTTCTGATAAATCGACTTCCATCACGGATTCTGAATTGGTATTTTCCGCATGAGGTATTTTCCGTTTGGTTGTGTCTGTTTTGTGCAGGATAACAAGCCTAATGTTGGAAAATTGGATACCCGAGCTATCAAGTGTATATTTGTAGGATACTCAATTACTCAAAAGGGATATGTATGTTGGAGTCCCGTTGAGAAACGATCATTCGTGAGTAGAGATGTTACCTTTCGTGAGCAGGAACCATAATTTCTAACTGATGAACCGAAAAAGAGGGAGAGTATCATGACTATTGGAGGTGTAGGACGAGAGGGGAGAGGAGTGGTATTGATGAGCCACAGACACTAACTGTGGGGGCGATTGTGTGTCCATGTCCTCTGCGGGACACATGTGCAGAGTCGGGGAGTGATGGCGAGATGAGTAGTAGAGAGACTCCAGAGTTATGTCACAGATACATGAGAAGGCGCCCCCTTGTCCCATCCTCTAGTACCTTACCGACCTCGACTTCAGAGACACATGTGTTGTCCATCACAAATCATCCATCTACCCCAGGTGACATTATTCCTTTTTCTTTCTCTCCCTCACCACAACTGCTAAGGCGGACCACCCGTGTCAATGCGGGGGTTCCACCAGATCGGTATGGTTTTCCTCATGATATTACTGAACATATTTCCTACTCTAGCATATCACTTAGCCATGGGGCCTTTATTGCATCTTTGGACAGTATTTTTGTGCCTAAGTGTTGGCAGGATGGGATGGAGGACCAAAAGTGGAGAGCTGCAATGATAGAAGAATTGTAGGCTTTGACAAAAATTGGAACCTGGATGCTCGTACCACTGCCACCCGAGAAGAAAACTGTAGGATGCAAATGGGTGTTCACTCTGAAACAAAACCCTGAAGGAAAGGCAGAGAGATATAAGGCACGACTAGTGGCCAAGGGGTACAGTCAGACATATGGCATTGATTAGGATGAGACTTTCGCACCAGTTGCCAAGATGAGTACACTCAGAACTTTAGTCTCCATAGCAAGAAATAAGTGATGGAACCTACACCAGCTCGATAAGAAGAATGCTTTTCTCCATGGTGACTTACTTGAGGAGGTGTACATGGAGATCCCTCCAGGATTTGGCACAGATCAAACAAAGAGGAAAGTTTGCAGGCTTAAAAAATTATTATATGACCTCAAACAATTCCCTAGAGCTTGATTCGACAGATTCAGGAAAGCTATGGTGGACATAGGTTATCGTCAGACCAATGCTGATCATACTGTTTTTCTGAGACATACTGGAGATCATATCATGATGTTGGTTGTTTACGTAGATGATATGATCATTCCAGGAAATGATGAGAGGGAGATAGCAGAACTGAAGGTTAAACTGGGCAATGAATTCGAGGTGAAAGATTTGGGAGATATGAGGTACTTTCTTGGGATTGAAATTGCTCGGGTACCAGAAGGGATAGTACTATCCCAAAGGAAGTATGTCTTGGATCTACTCGCGGAGATAGGCATGCTTGGTTGCAAGTCTGCTAAGGTACCTATTGAGCAGAAAATAAGCCTAAGTGTTGTTGCTGGTGAGCCTGTGGATAAAGAGAGGTATCAAAAATTGGTTGGACGAATGATATACCTGAGCCATACTAGACTGGATATCTCATTTGCTGTGAGCACAGTGAGCAGATATATGCATGACCCAAGAAAGGGTCATATGGATGCGGTGTACTTAATTCTACGATACTTGAAGAATGCACCGGGAAAAAGACTGATTTTTAGGAAAAACGGGCATTTGGGCATTGAGGGATATTGTGATTCAGAGTGGGCTAGCTGTGTTGATAACATAAAGTCCAAATCTGGATATTGCATGTTTGTAGGAGGCAATCTGGTCTCCTGGATGAGTAAAAAACAGTCAGTCGTTGCCCGTTCTATTGCAGAAGCAGAGTACAGAGCCATGGCCCTGAGTGTTGCTGAGATGATGTGGTTACAGTCCTTGCTGAAAGAGCTGAAGATGGATGAGGGAACACAGATGCATTTGTGGTGCGATAACAAATTAGCTATCAGTATTGCCAATAATCCAGTCCAACAAGATAGAATCAAGCACGTGGAGATAGACAGGTTCTTCATCAAAGAGAAGTTGACCAGTGGACTTCTGGATCTAGGATATGTGGCTACTAAGAACCAGACTGCTGACTGTCTCACCAAGGGCCTTAGTGCACTAGATTTGAATAGGCTTTGTAACAAGATGGGCTTGATTGATATATTTCGCCCATTTTGAGGGGGGAATGTTGAATAAATGTGGTGCAATAGATGGTAGGTTGGAAAGTTTGGTAGCCTGATGTTGCTGACTTTGTTACCTATATATGTGTCTATATATGTATCCAAGAACACACTGAAAACAATCATTCAGTTCTAATAGCTTTCATGGTTTTCAAGTGAATTCTATTGGTGAAATTTTAAGTTTATGTTAATTATAAGTTAAATGTATATTTGTATGTTATTTAAGAAGCATCAAAGACTTGCATTTTATGCACTATTTGTTTTGTCTTACCGAGACTAATAGCTCTTCTTTTAAATATAAAGGGATTCCGGAAGAAAAAAAAACATGAATCAAAAGAAGAGACTACTATTGTTTTTACTTCTTCACACTATCCAGATGAACGTCTCTTTCTTCATGTTGGTATTCATGCTCCCGCAAAAGATCTCGAGCACAATATGAAAAATATGGAAAAAGGTATAGTATGATAGAAAAATTTACAGGACAAGTGGAACATTTGAGTTTAATGGTTGGATGAATGATATGGATTGCCTCAACCAATAGAGAATGGATATGAACACTTTTCTTAAATTGTGTGATTTGCTACAGCACGTGGGCGGATTACATAACGAAAAATATATTAGTGTACAACGTGATGTTGCATTTTATTTTCAGAGGTCAATAGAGACAGGTTAATAATCTATAAAATGTTGTTTCAGGGTTGTATGGGTGCATTAGATGCACGTACATTACAGTTCAAGTGACAAAAGAAGATCAAGCCCGATATAGATCGGGGAAAGGCACTACAACGGTGAATGTATTGGGACTTTGTGACATAAACATGAATTTTATATATGTATTGTGTGGGTGGGAAGGCTTGCAGCTGACAGTAGAGTGTTGCGCGATGCTATTCATCGAACAAATGGTTTGAAAGTTCCAAAGTTAAAGGTTTGCATTTTATAATTAACACTGACAAATCTATTTTTTTGAGCTATAGCTTACCAAATTTTCTAGTTTGACGTTTTATTTTGTAGGATATTACTATTTATGTGACAATGAATATACAAATGCAAAAGGGTTTTTGACACCCTAGCAAGATTGGGGGAATGACATCCAACACTACGATTGAATCTTCGTGCTAAAGCACGTAACATAATTGAATTGCTTTCTCACGATTAATAGGATGGTGGGCCATTATGATAAGTGATGTGGCTCCATAAAATCCCCAGTCTATCTTCACCATGGACCGGGCTTACCCCAAGCAGGCCCAAATGGAAAAGAAACCAAAAATCTGCAGCCCATCTTCACCATGGATCGGGCTTACCCCAAGCAGGCCCAAATGGAAAAGAAACCGAGGCCCAACAAATTAAAAGAGGGAAAAAGAATAAAAAGAGAAAGAAATAAAAATGAGAAGGCAAGGTGTCAAAAGTGGAACAACATGCAAAATTAACATGCCTCAAAATTGACACCTAGCCATACCTTACCCCACATAAAAGTCTATAAAAGTAGGAGAAAAAAAGAGAGAGGACAATTTGGATCTCTCTACAAAAGTTTATTGAGTTATTATCCTTTGCATCCATAAAAAAAATAAAGAATTCTCTTGCAAATTTAGTTTTATTGAGAAGCATAATTTTGTGCTTCATCAATATGTGTATCTTTTTATCCCATAAAAGTGCAAGACTTATGGCTTGTGCATTACTTCATAACTTTGTCATAAACCTTCTAGATGCATTATCTCACGAAATTGAAGAGCAGCATGATGGTAGTGTCCCAGAATACATTGATCAATTAGAAACAATTCCTGGTTAGATGGAGGAATGAATTAGCACAAGAAATATTTAATTCGTGGCGTGTAGAGGGAAGAAATGTATAATGTTGGATTGCATATCCTTATTTTGATAATATTTTGTATACTGTTGGAGATTTTTTTTTTAAATTGTAGATGTTTCTTGAAGGCTCAGAATAGAGATATATTTTGGCATACTTTTGCATCTTAATTATGCTTCAAGATATATATTTTTATAGAGTTGTACATATATTTTTTTTTAAAAGATGAAATTTTATATATAAGAAAATATTTACATAGTGTATAAATGAAAGCAAGCATGCAACTAGACAACGTTTCACTCAGTGGCTCTATATTTTAGTTGTACATATATTTTGATTCAGTGCAAAATTTGCTTAAAATGGGTACTTAGTTACTTTTTCAATGTTCATTTTTATTTCATTAGATACTAGCAAATGCATAAAATATAGAAGTATAAAATAATCATATTGAGGGTATTGCAGTAATTTTAGATTTATCTCATATTTAGTAGCACCCACCAAATAGCTCCCACAATATGTATTTCTAAAATTAGTCTCATTTACCAAACAACTATAATTTTATTATTTATCTCATCGAGATAAAAACTCATTATTTATCATGCTACCAAATGCTTTCTTAATATTTTTTTTTTCAAAAAACTTTATTTATATAAAAGCAATTACATCAACTAGAAATTTCTACAAATTTCCTTCTACGTAACCCTAACTTCCGGACTATTATAATTAATTCTATTTTTTTCCAACAATGGAGATTGAATAGTGGGAAAAAGAATATAAAGCTCCCCGGATCTGCTTCACCAGTCTTGTGATTAAATCATGTCAGAATCTAAAGATTAGCAAAACACTGTCATCTGTGGACTTCAGCATCTGTTGGTCCACCTCTGTCTTGGTTGCATTCATCATACTACTTATACCTAATGTAAGGAAATAGCCACATTTTCAGCTTCATTCTTCCCCTATTCTCCTTGGTCATCTGTGCTTCATTGACCAAACTCTGGTTTATTCATGCCGATCCTTGTTAGCATGATCGTCCCCTATGTTGTTTGCTTCTCGGCAGTGATGACGCACTTCAATGTGAAGTTCTACCCTAATTTGAACAAATTGGTCTCAATACTCCTAAGTATCACACATCACATCTGTTTTGTCCAATAAAGTGCACCAAAAGTATGAAATCCATCTCTGTGACAATGTTGCCCATCCTTCTTCCATGGAAAGCTTAATTCCTTCTAAAATAGCTCGGAGCTCCGCCCAATTATTTGTTCTTGTCCCAAAGTGTAGGGAGAAGGCGCCAAGAATCTTCCGTGATCATCTCGTACAATGCCACCTTTGCCTTAATGCTCGGGGTTTCCACAATTGCTACCACCACAATTTATCTTTTTCCATCAAACCGGTGATGGCTGTCACGTTATCCATCTGTTTCTTTCTATATCTTTAGGCTTGACTTAGATATTCAACTGCTCGAGAATGCTCCTATCCTATACCTGCAAAGAAAAAATAAGTCAACACTATTGGTAAGTTCCATAATTAAATAGCGTACATGTCGCCATAATTAGTTTGTAGACGCCAGGATGCCTTCAAATCATGCTTTGCATCTCTTCAACCACCGACACCATGTAATTATGACAGGTGTCGTTTCCACCAAGAAACCTCTCAAACTCTCCTTTTGAACAAAAGAGAACCAATGGATCATTCTTCATTTCCGGGTCTGCAAAATTTGGACTGGAATGCCAAAGAGTTGAGTTGCTCACTTCCAAATGTCCACCGCCAGGCCACTTCTAGAGAATATATGATCATTGGATTCCATCTATCTTGGATTACAACAATCACAGGTTGAATCCAGTTGCACTCCCCTTCTTCGGATATCGGATATTTGCATCCAGCGGTAGGCACTTTTTCCACACTCTCCAAGCACATAAGGCCATTTTTGAGTTACGACTCTATTCCAAATGTTTTTAACGCCGATTGTAGGGGTTCTCTCTCTCTGATGAAGTTCCATGCCGAGGTCATGCTAAAGTTTTCTTTGTCCCCTGACATCCAAATCGTAACATCCTCCACTACTTCTGCTGCATTATCCCAGATCTTAGTTATTTTATTTCCTGAAATGTCTTGAACCTGCTCCTCCAACTTTTATTCATTTGTTTGGTAGAAATCTTCCACTTCAGCCTCCTTATTTATGACTTGAGTCACATTTGTCACCATGGGATCCAATTTCAACCATTTATCAAACTAGAAAGAAGAATTACCTTTTCTCACAACAATCTTTATATTTTCTACCACCCACGGCCTCATGCTCATTGCACATTTCTAGAATTTGGAATCTATCCCCTAATTACTCGACTTAACAAATGTTATTTTCTATTGTGTTTAGCGCGAAAGTACTTGCATCATAGGCTTTTTTCTGTTAGAAACTTGAAGCACGCTTTCATGGCCAGGGCCACCCTCGTCCGAAGGTTTACATACTCTTTTCCAAGCGCTCCATTGCAATTTCTGCTTCCCTTCGTTTTCTCTCCATAAGAAATTAGCCAACCTTTTTCTTACTTCCTTCAAGATGTACTAAGGAAATCTCATGACAGATAAGGTATGGATGGGAATGATATGGAGAACATACCAAATTAGCACTATTCTCCTTGCCTGACATATCATTTTTCATTTCTAGCCGACTAATTTATTATTGATTTTGTCCTGCAAAGGCTCTAGGATCCCTAGAGTGATCCTTCATGTCAATAGGGGGACCCTTGGTATGTTATAGGAAAATGTCCTGCCCAAAATCATGTCAATTGAATAATGCTTATAAGTCTAGTATTCCTGATTTTGTTTGAGAAGAACACCACCCATTTAGCCTTGTTTACTTTCTGCCCAGACTACGCACAATAGTCATCCAATATCCTAGATAGGGAGCGCAATGATCGTGGTCTCCACTTATAAATAGAAGAACATCATCCACATACATCAAGTGAGAGACCACCTCGGAACCAATCGAATGCTTAAATGTTTTTATAGTCCCCTTATTAAACTCCTGTAAAATTAGTCTTGATAGTGTATCTTGCATAAGGATGAACAGGTAAGGGGATAAATGGTTCCCTTGTCGGAGTTTCTGTCCTGATGGGAAGAAACCTAGAGCTATACAATTCATTTGAATAGAAAACCTTTGCTCTTTTACGCACCTCATCAGGATACTTTTGGTCTCTACATTAAATCCTTTAGCAGTAGGGACTTTTTCGAGGAAAGACTAATTCACTTTGTTATAGACCTTTGACATGTCTAACTTGATCATGAGATTCCACACAAGATGCTTCCTTTTTATGTTTTGGGTGAGCTCTTGTGCCAGGATGATATGATCAAAGATGCTTTTACCCTGAATAAAAGTTCCTTGTTCCTCTAAGACAAGCCCCCCTATAAAACCCTACATTTGGCTCACCAGAACTTTGAAAAAGACCTTATATATAACCAAGCAAAGAGCAAAGGCTAATCGGTCTGAATTGATCAAAGCTATCTATATTTTTATTTTTCGCCATCAAGACCAATAGATTTGAAGTGAAGTCTTGGAAATGTTGCTCCAGTAAAGAAACCCTGAATTGCGGTAGCTAGGTCTCGTCCAGGGATCTCCCAGTTTTTTTGAAAAACTCCCTAAAATCATCCAGGTCTGGGTTACTATTTCCTGGATATGACCAAAGGGTAACCTTTATCTCATTTAGGGATGGGATCATACATATCATATCATTCTCCTACCTACTGATTTGTTGTTCAAAACGTTCTAATAGGACGCATTCAACTTCTAAAGTCTCTCTATGGGGCTAGAAGGTGTTCAAAATACTTACAACTTTCTCATGCACCTTTCTAGCTTCATTAATGATCCTCCCATCTTGAAGCACCGTTTTGTTAGTCATTCCATTGTTCCTATTTGTATTAATAGCTGCATGAAATAATTTTGAGTTTTTATCCCATTCCTTGATCCACTGCTTTTTGGCCATTTGTTCTAATCTGGATGTTTCCCGATTCTCCCACTCTGTAAGTTCTTTCTTGGTGGCCATTAATTCCTCATCCAGAGTGACATCAAAGGATGCCTAGAGATCCATTATATATATATATATATATATATTCATCCCCAAATTTAGCATCTTATCCTCCTAACCCACTAAATTATAGTGTTCCTTAACCAAAGTCATGAAGGACTCACTTTTGATCCACATATTGAAGAATCTAAAATATTTGATACCATAAATGCTTTGTTGAGCTTCCAGGTTGACCACCATCGGTTTATGATCCAAAGATTTCCTTGGTAATAGTGAGTATGAAGCATGGCTCTTCCATCCTAGGAATTGGCTGTTTACCAGAACTCTGCCCAATTTTGCCCATACCCTCACTATCCCTCTGTCCATTGAACCATGAAAACTATTGCCTTCCAGATTATAATTCCACCAGAACACAATTATTCATACAGTCATTGAATTCTCTAATTGGCAGAGAACGGCGGGTTGTGCCCCCACATTTTTCTGCATTTGATCGATTGACGTTGAAATCACCGAGAAGCATCCATGGT
Organism: Pinguicula moranensis; assembly: GCA_028565015.1. Taxonomy (NCBI): domain Eukaryota; kingdom Viridiplantae; phylum Streptophyta; class Magnoliopsida; order Lamiales; family Lentibulariaceae; genus Pinguicula; species Pinguicula moranensis. The sequence continues at coordinate 15,364 of JAOWBN010183601.1, forward strand.
TCGCTCCCAACTTGAGTGGATAACAAGTATTATCATAGATCCCTTCTATGAATGTAGTCACATTTGCCATATACAAAGGTAACAAGAAGCATTTGACCATCTTGTTTATATCATCCTGTAATCGTCTAAGCACACGTACTCACCCTTATGAACTCATGTTCCTGTTTCCAAAAACCCTACGATTTCCCATTCACCTACTCATTAGAAGTATAGAAAGAGAATTGAGTGAATTGCATAACTTCGTTATATGCTACATTTCTTGATATGTGATGCTGTGTGATAGACTTTATAGTGGTATTGCAATGCTTGGATGTGCTATAATTTTTTTTTTTAATTTTCAGCATTGCTTTGCACAATGTGGGCCTGTTTGAATTTGTCTCTTAGTGCTTACATGATTTGTATCATTAAGACCCTAAATGTTGGAAGGGGGAATGACCTTGAGTACTTAGCTTTCCTTTAACCTACTCTTGTGTTACTTAGTATGTCCTCGTGACCTTTTGAGTCTATTGCAATTTTTAAACTTACAAAACTTGTGTCTTGGTCCAATTTCTTGAGCTGATGAAAATGTTCACTTTGGCCACAAAAAGCTCAACTACAAAAATGTGAGGATTTATAGCCTATTCAGAGATCGAAATCGTCTCACCCCTTTCATTTTAGTGTGTTGGTCAACGTGTGCTAATTCTCCTTGCATTGCATGTTATCTTATTGTTATATAATTGTTTTTGTACAAAGCATGAGAAGGGCACTTAGGTAAAACCACTCTTGGCCTAATATATATCATTACCCTTTGTTTTATCCCCTAGTGAGCCCAATTGAGCCAAACTGCCTATGTTTTATTGAAAACCATATATACAAGCCGATGTCCATTATTTGAGCCTTCTTTTGATCCTGCTAATGAATCTGATTGTTGATGCACATTGCAAAGTAAAATGAGGGTGTATAAGGCTGATTTATGTGAGTTTTTTGGGTATTGTACATTGAGAGGGAAGATAGTACAAATGTGATTGTGGAGTTCTTTCCCATTAAAAAAATCAAATCAAAAAAAAGAAGAGAGAATCCTTTCAATCTCTCGAAAGAAAAAATATGGGAAAGAAGCTTATGTGCTTACATTGTAAATCTCAAGTTTGGGGTGGAAAAGTCAAAAGTGATTGTCCCAAAAAAAAAGAAAGAAATAAAGGGCAGATGGAAGAGGGTTGTTCGAGAGTTTATCAGATACTTTGAGAAAATTCTTACTTGGTAGTGTGCATTAACATTGATGGTTTGTTGGCATTTTAGTCCACTTTGCCCATATTTTATCCTACCT
>JAOWBN010183612.1:0-16664 GCA_028565015.1 Pinguicula moranensis
AGAGTATTTCAGTTTCAACTGGAGATCGATGAAGAGGTCCAAGAGGAGAAGTTTATTCAGGAATATTCTATTTGCTTAAAGCAATTGTGGGCTGAGATGGACCACTACGACCCGTTGTCCAGCTGTATTGACTCGAACTATAAAATGCGACGACGTTTTGAGAAAGAAAGGACCATGAAATTCTTGAAGGATCTGAATTCGATTTTTCACTCAAGGAGATCAGTTTTATTGTCCCAAGCCAAGATTCCATCACTGGATGAAACTATTACAGCTATGATTCAATCGGAGAGTGAGATGAGGATACACTCTACGCTGAGTATAGTTTTAGGTGTGAATGCATTAGCTACTGCTAGTTCTCGGGTACCTGGGATCCAAGGGAAGACTCGCAGTTGTTATCAGTGTGGGGCAATTGTCAACTTAATGGAGTCTTGTACAAAGATGTTCCGTGAGAGAGATTCTGTAGGTAGAGGTAGAGCTCGTGGAGGTAGGAGAGGTGGTTTTAGGGTGGTGGCCGAGAAGGCTATTGCACCAACTTAATGGTGGATGCTGATGAGGAGGAAAATATGGGAAGTACTGTGACCGATGAGGAGGATCGAGCATTCTTTGACGTACTCCAGAGGAAACTCAAAAGCGTGAGGATAGACACTGATACACCTACATCATCTTACTTCTCTGGTAACATTGCTTTAGCCTCATGTTTCACAGGTATGTGTGACCCACTAGCTCTGACATCCTTTCCCACTGCTGGCTCATTAAATTAGATCATTGACTCTGGAGCTTCTGTACACGTGACGGGAGCTGTTAGGGAGTTTAACTCCTATACTCCATTAGCAAATTCATTGAGTGTTAGATAGCCGATGACACTGATCGGCTAGCAATGGGTAAGGGTACAATGCATTGTACCAATACTTTGACTTTGTTCAAAGTTTTGCATGCTCCTCAATTACCCGTTAACCTCCTATCCATAAATGCTATTATTAACCAATTAAATTGTATTGTATTGTTTGATATACCTCAGGTGATCTTCCAGGAGAAGAAGACAGACAGCGTACTTGGGACTGGGACATGGTGTAGTGACTTGTGTTACATGGATCAGAAAGGATTAGACTCAGTCTTTTCATCCATCATGGAGAGACCTCGAGGAGACAGTACTGTGGAAGACCTAATGCTCCATCATAGGCGATTAGGTCATCCCTCTTTCTTGACTTTGAGTCAACTTTATCCTCGCCTATTTGCTACAGCGAATACAGAAAAACTAATTTGTGATGCTTTTGAGTTGGGCAAGCATACCTAAAGGTCTTATGTTAGCTCTGGTAGTCGGAGTTTGCGTGTTTTTGATTTGATACATTCGGATGTCTGGGGGGCCTGTCCAACAGTAACAATCAATGGATTTTGTTATTTTGTATCTTTCATTGATTGTTGCTCCCGTATCACTTGACTATATTTAATGAAAAACAAGAGTGATGTACTTGCCTGTTTCAAGGATTTTCACAAGGGAGTACAGACGCAATATGGTGCAATCATAAAAGGGTTTAGATCTGATAATGGGACAGAATACATCAACAAGGCGTTCACGGAATATTTGTCATCACAGGGTATTATGCATCAAATTACCTACCCATACACACCAGGGCAAAAAGGAGTAGCTGGGAGGAAAAATCGGCATCTTCTTGAGGTGGCTCGAAGTATGATGTTCACCATGAATGTTCTAAAATATTTGTGGGGACAAGCAGTACTTACAACCACATTCCTGATAAACCGGATACCATCTCGAGTGTTAGATTGGAAGTCTCAATTTCAAATTTGGAATGGTACAAAAGTTGACACTATTCAATTGAGAACCTTTGGTTGTGTATGTTTTGTACAGGATAATAGGCCAGGGGTTGGAAAGTTGGATACGAGGGCTATCAAGAGTGTTTGTGGCATACTCTTCGACCCAAAAGGGATATGTGTGTTGGAATCCAATTGAGCGGCGTTTGTTTGTGAGCATGGATGTTACATTTCGAGAGCATGAGTCGTACTTCCAGCAGGGTTCCTACTCACCTTTTGAAGGCTCGTCTGATAGTGTACGACAAGAGGGGGAGAATAGTAATATCGGCAAAAATGAGAATAGTAGTGATAAGGGGGACATATGATAGTACGAGTGAGAGACATTTCTTATACTTTACCGATAAGTGAATCGGGTACGATAGAGAGCAAGATTCCGAGCCAGGGAGAGCCATCGCTGGTATATACGAGACACTATCCTCATACGCGTTGGAAGATGAGAGAAGAAACTAGAGAAGTTCCAGAGTCACCTGCACCAGTCTCATGTCCTAGGTCCGTGCCTGCTTCGACTCCGAGGGCACCTTTATCTTTATCTTCAGGTGACACTACTCTTCCTACTAATATTCCTATTCCTCCTACTAATATTCATGCTCATGATATTACTGTTAGGATGACCACTCGCAGCAATGCAAGGGTTTACTCAAACAGATATGGTTTTTCTCCTGATAGATTTCATCCCCATGATATTTCTAATTCTATCTTATACTCTCATATACTTCCTGAGCATGGAGCATTCATTGGTTGCGGGAAAAGAAATGTCGGGATTGACAATTTTGGAGAACGAAAACAAAAGGAAAATGAAAGGAAAACGAAAGGTTAGGGACTAGGGTGTCGCCTAGTCGGGATTGACGATTTTGGAAGAAAAGTGTTCTATTTTTGAATTTTTTTTGGTTGCGGCCCTGAGAAAAATTAGCCCACTAAAATTTGGTAGAACTTTATATTGATCCTATTAAAATTAAGAAATGGCCCAAGGACTAGGGAGGTCCAAGGCCCCCCTGTGTCCGCCTTTGATCAGTTTGATGTGAAAAATGCATTTCTTCATGGTGATCTGGAAGAAGAGGTGTACATGAAGATTCCTCTGGGATTTGGCACCAGTCAGACTGAGGGTCAGGTGTGCAAACTTGAAAAATCATTATATGTCTTGAAACAATCTTCCCGAGCCTGGTTTGACAGGTTCAGGAAGGCCATGATTGGCATGGGTTATCAGCAAGCCAATGCCGATCATATTATATTCTTCAGGTATGATGAGAGTCATACCACGGTGCTAGCAGTATATGTGGATGACATGATCATTACAGGTGATGATGAGAGCGAGATTGCAAAATTGAAGGTGAGACTGGACAAGAAATTTGAGGTAAAGGATTTGGGCCAGTTGAAGTATTTCCTTGGGATTGAGATAGCTCGTGGGCCCAATGGAATTATTCTATCCCAGCGAAAGTATATTCTAGATTTGCTCCAGGAAACAGGTATGTTGGGTTGCAAGCCCGAAAAAATGTCGATTGACCAGAGGCTGAAGTTGAGTGCAGAAGCAGGTGAGTCAGTTGATAAGGAGCAATATCAAAGGTTGGTAGGTCGACTTATATACCTGAATCATACCCGACCTGATATATCATTTGCTGTGAGTATGGTTAGTAGGTATATGCATGACCCTAGAAAAGGTCATCTGGATGCAGTGCACCAGATGTTGAGATACTTGAAGAATGCACCGGGAAAAGGATTGATCTTCAGAAAGAATGGACATCTGAATATCGAGGGATATTGTGACTCAGACTGGGCTGGCTGTGCTGATGATAGAAAATCCATGTCCGATTATTGCATATTTGTAGGAGGCAATCTAGTCTCCTGGCAAAGTAAGAAACAAACAGTAGTGACTCGTTCTATAGCTGAGGCAGAATACAAAGCAATGACATTGAGTGTTGCTGAGATGATTTGGTTGAGATAAATACTTATGGAACTCAAGATGGATCCGATCAAAAATTAAAGTTATGGTGTGATAGCAAAACAGCTATCGGCGTTGCCAACAACCCAGTACATCATGATAGAACTAAGTATGTGAAAACTGATAGGTTCTTTATCAAAGAAAAATTAAATAGCTGGTTGTTGGAATTGAATCACATAGTCATCAAAGAACAAGTTGCTGATGTGTTGAATAAATGTCTTAATTCCCTAGATCTTGAGAGACTTTGTAACAAGATGAGCTTAGTTGATATCTTTCACTTATTTTGAGGGGGAGTGTTAGAGCAACAAAGTTAAAAGGTAGCCGAAACACACCAGACAAGGAAGAAACACATGCATGCGTATTTATTGCGACTTTCATGCATTGTTCCTGTTAGAATACATATCCCACACGGGTTATGAGTAATAATATTAACTAACTTATAAGAGATTGTGGGCTTACAATCAATCATCTTGGGACTAAGGTTTTTATAAGAGTAGCCCACACTCAAATATAAGTTGGCGCATATGCGCACTCACTCCCAGGGCCCAAGCATGTTTACTGTTGGGCTGGGTTCGGGCCCGAGCCCGTTTACTATTGGGCCAGGTCTGCTAAATTTAACACATATTTTATTAGATATAGTGCATCCTGATTCGCCGTTGCTGCATAGAGTTTTGGAAAGACATCCTCCAAGCAACCAAATATCGTCCACATGGAATTCTATAATTTTGTATCTTCTCCATCACAAATAAACGTTTCCATGTTGCTGTTGAACCAATATGTTGAACATACATGCTTACACAAATCCCTCCAAAACCTTGATTCATGACCAATAGTACTGATTGTTGCCCTGTCTCTAACGAGTCCGTCCTTGTGTAGACAAAGAGACTGGATTAGCATGATTAATAGAGATTCAATGTCCATTCTTAACTTCCAAGGCTACTTGCCTAGCAATGCAAGATTAAACAGCTCTCTATGTCTTATATTCCCAATCCCCCATCATTGGCTTTCTGGAACAATTGCTCCCACTTTACACAAAGGATTGGTTTAGAATCAGGGTATGAGCCTCCCCACATAAACTTTTTTTTTTGATAAACCAACTTTCATAAATAAAAATATGAGAATGTACAAAAAATGAAAGGAAAAAGAAAATTGAAAAATATACAAAGAGAGGCCTAAATACAAGCACTATGATCTACATCACATAGAAGATCCACTAGCTAGACTCTTTGTTGGTGATCTGGTACAAGGCTCACCTAGCTTCATCGTAGATCACAAAACATCTCGGTATTCAAATCATCGCCAATATCCGCTCTTCACCAAATTCAAATGCCATGACTGTCACATTGTCAATTCCCATTATAGGGATCCTGGTACACATCTCGATTAAGATTGATGGGCATATCCCTGTAGTGACAGAGAGGGCTATATTCCGAAAATGTAGTCTAGCAGATCATAAACAAAGAGTATAGACTAGTGCAATCTACTCTGCAATAAAGATCACAACTCAATCACAATCCCTCACTTTCTAGATAATATTCTACTGCCCTGGCCATACTGCCTGCCAAGTGTGCCTCCACCAATTGAAGTATTGAATGCTACTGAAGAGGAAATTCTCTAGACAAGAAGACCTCCTGCCATTATCAAGGCCACTATTTTGGAGTCAATTTCAAGTTTGCCAAGACTTTAGAGATCTTTGCAATTGTCTTCCAAATGGAGATCTTAGAAGTTTGATTTGCGGCCCTACATGTACTGAAAAGAGGTGAAAGTGCAGTAAGGTCGAACAAAAGCAATCAGAAGAAAATCAGTCTGCTAAATGAACAATTTTCCAAAACAAAGTCAGAAATCCTCTTTGAAGCTTCCTGCTGGAAAGTTGTTAGGGGCATATTCAAAGCAAAAAATTCAGTATACTCAGGTAGCAGCAAGGAGGAAAATGATTGTAGCATGCTTTTCTCTAGTGGCAATAGAACCGGACGAGGCAGTGATATCCTGAAGGTTCTTGCTATGGTGCAACTCTGATATCTAGCAGCACTGGCGTAATAGTGAAGTAGATTTCCAAGGTATGTGGGTGCTCAGAAGCTGTTCCCCACACCAGAGGTATGTAAAAACACCTGCGCATTAACAACTCAATAGTTCAATAAGTTCAGATTTAAAAACATGCATTTGAATTTAGAGGTCCTGTGCCAGAATTTCCCTCTTGTAAAATATTATCCTAACATCATAACAAAGACCAACCCTGTTTAAGCAACTAATAGAGCCTGAATTAGATCAATTGCATAGAGAGATACAAAGCTTAAAAGGAAATACAACCAATAGCATTTAGAAGCCAATCTGTGGAAGAGTAGGGCCAAGAGTGGCCTTGTCTATTGGCTGAGATGCACAACCAGGATGTTATTTTGATGTTAGACACAATGCTTAATTAGCTAGGGTCTTGGTCTTGAAAGAATTTCAGGTTTCTAGCCTTTCATACTAGCCAGACCATAGCAACCCAGATAGCTCTCCAGGCTGCTGTATTGACACTGCCAGGTTTTGCTGAGATGAAATCTGATAAGGAAGGAGCTTGTGTATCTGTCAGCTGATTAATCTCAGAGGATGAAAGCTAGTCCTTCAGAGTTGTCCAGACCTGCAAAACCATAGGACAATTTCTAAAAATATGTTCCATAGAATCATTACCTGAAAGACAAATGGAGCAGTTGATATCCTGATCTGAAGGGATGATATGCCAAAGTTGAAGGGCTCCTTTCGTAGGTAGAGAGTCTTGAAGGAGTTTCCAGACAAAGATTAGAACTTTCTTAGGTGTCATAGCCAACCATAGATGACGGAGAACAACAACCTCATGAGGAGAATAGGGTGAGTCAGAAACTGCTAAGATCCCGTCATAGCTTTTTTTAACTGTGTAATTTTCATCTGAGCCAGTGTAAAAGGAGTATTTATCCCTGCAGGTATTTGAGAGACAGACACCCTGCAACAGCAGGGCTAGATTAAATAGGTCTTGTATTTAAGATATTCTAAGAGGTCTTCTCCAAGAAGTTGAGTCCCATAATCCCATTTCTGATAATAGAGCATTTTGGTGTAGAGTAGTTCTAAATATTCTTGGGAATTGCTCTGCTAAGGAAATATTAAGGAGCCAGGGGCCCTTCCAGAATCTGATGGATGCACCTGTCCCAATTTTTAGACTGACTGACTGACTGAACCAGTTGGAGCTAAGAATTTCCTGTGTGTTGTTCCACCATGAATAAGCATAAAAGCTGCCTCTTCTTCTTCCTTGTTGACTCCTGGATGCCTGAGGTGTAGATAATTCTCTCTACCTTCCCACATATAGGTAACCCTCAATGCCATATTTTGAGTGAAGAATCTGCATAGCTAGATCAGAACCACTTGAGAGCAGGCATTCACCCCATTTACCCAACAAAGCTTCATTGAAAGCATTCAAACTTCTGACCCCCAAACCTCCATTAGCCACTGGGGCAATCATTTTCTTCCAAGAGATCCAGCAGACCTTTTTGTAATCCTTGCTACTATTCCAAAAAAAGGACCTCTGAATTTTGACTAGCTTATGGATGACAGAAGCTGGAGCTTTCATGAAGGAGAAGAAGTGAGAAGGCATGGCATTGAGGACTGAGTTCATAAGGATTAACTTTACTCCTTAAGATAGATATTTGTGCAAGAATTTAGTACCTTACTGAATTTATTTATCACTGACTGCCAAGTAGATAATCTAGCAGGATTAGCTCCCGTGGGAAGGCCGAGATACCTGAATGGAAAGGAGCCAGTTTTGCACCCCAGATATGCTTCTATCTCATCTAAGGTAGGTTGTTGCATATTAACCCCCAGCAGACTACTCTTTGTGTAGTTAATGCATAGTCCTGATGTGATTTCAAAATTGAGTAGGATAGATTTAAGAGTTTTGATTGTGTCTCAGCTAGCTTGTCCAAACAACAATGTGTCATCAACAAATTGTAAGTGAGAAATCTGGACTTTATCTCTGCCAACTTCTACTCCTATAAACAGATTTAGGCTTGTAGCCTTCTTGATCAACACTGAAAGGCCCTCAGCAGGCACTAGATAGAGCATAGGAGAGATATGGTCTCCTTGGCGGAGTCCTCTCTGAGGAAAAAAATCTTTGGGGGGGCTGCCATTTATGAGGATGGAGGAGGAGACAGATTCTAGTAGTTCTTTTGTCCTCCAAATCCAACTTTGAGGGAACCCCATTTGAGCCATAACATCTTGCAGATAACTCCAATTTACAGAGTCAAAGGCCTTTTCAAAGTCTACCTTGAAGATGATGGCCTTTTTTTTTAGTTTCTTCAGTTCATTCACTGCCTCATTGGCTATGAGGACAACATCCAGCAACTTTCTTCCTTTAATAAATGCCATTTGATTAGGGGCTATGATCTCTTTCTTAACCGGAGTTAGCCTCTTCTCTAGGACCTTTGAGATGATCTTCGGAATAGCACCAATTAAAGTGATAGGTTTGAAGTCCTGAACATAAAGAGGTGTGGCTGTTTGGCTAGCAGAGAAATATGTGCAGCAATGCTTCCTTTGGCTAGTTTGCAATTCCTGTAAAATTCAACAAACAGTTGCAGAATGTTAGACTTGAAGAGGTGAAGAAAGTGTTTGATGAATTTAAAGTTTAGACCATCCGGCTCTGGACTATTTTCACTTCCACAGTCTTGAATAACAACCAAAATTTCAGCTTCTAAAAAAGGTCTCACAAGTTGAATAGTAGACAGTTGTGAGAATTGATGAAATCTGATGTTGTGAATTTTAGCCTGCTCCATTGCACTTCGGAGAACCTTTCTGAAAAATGCTGTCTGAAACACCTCTTTACATCTACCGGATCCTCTAGCCATGTGTTCCTCTCCAAAACGCTTTGGATGGAGTTTATTCTTCTGTTCTTTTGGATCCACCTATGAAAATAGGCTGAATTGGCATCTCCTTGTTTAATCCAATTGATTCTAGCTTTCTAAAAATGTAGGCTGTCAATGCTTCTTGATAGCCCTTGAAGTTCTTGCTATTTTCTCATAATCAGGTGCAGATCAAGTTCAGTAAGCTGAGAGCTTTGTTCAGCCTGCATTTCCATGTCAGTAACTTCGTCCAACAGTTGTTTTCTTAGAGCTATGGTGCTCCTAAGATGCAGATTGTTCCCAACATAAACTTTGATTGCATTCTTCTTATGGTTGCTATGATATCTCGAGGTGCCTTAAATATAGAAAGAAAATAAGTGACAAGGCCTGTGAGAATAGATTTAATGAGTGTTATGCAACCCCCAAAGGGTGGGTAGGAGTTTTCCCAACTTGTAATCCTCCACTAAAATTTATCTAAGATTGACTGCCATATTTATTTGCATCCCAGGGTGTCACCAAGAGCCAATCCTAAATAAGTGATAGGTAGCTTGGAGACTAGTTTGAACAACCTCAGAATCCCCTTTATTGCTTGCACATTTGTTTTGTTGTTCCTTGACCAAAAAAGAGTGTATCATCTGCGTATTGCAGATTTGAAACAAGAATTTTGTGTTTGCCAATTGATAGTGCAACCCATAACCCCATCTCATATGCACGTTTGAACATTATATGGAGGCCCTCCACAACGATTAAAAAAAGAAAGGGGGATAGAGGGTCCCCTTATCGTAACCCTCTGGCAAGTGTAAATTCTCCCGAGGGGCTGTCATTAATGAGAACCATTGCAAAGACTGTTGTTATACATTCCACAATCCAGTTTTGCAATTGTGCACACAACCTAGCTTTTCCATCATCTGATCAAGAAATCCCCAATTGACCGAGTCAAATACTTTTTCAAAATTCACCTTTAGAAGCACACCCCTTCGCTTTAGGCACTTAAGTTAAGCAATTACCTTATTTGCAATAACCACCCACCCATGATTTGTTTGCCTTTAATGAATCCCATTTGATTTGGAGTGAAGATCTTAGCTATGATTGAACTCATAAGATTTTGTAGGCACAACCTACCAATGATATTGGTCGGAAATGCTCTATCCGTTCTGGACTTGTTATCTTTGGAGATGGGACTATATGTGTTGTATTGAGTTGAGTCCTTTGATGATCCGTCCTTTCTCACAAAATTGTTGCACGAATGCAATAAATGATTTCTTCAAAGTTTTCGAGTGTCTCTTAATGAAATAAAAGTTGACTCCGTATGGGCTAGGACTTTTATTTGAGGTACATGATCATACAGTCTTCTGTATCTCTTCTTTAGAGAAAAAATAAGCGAGGTAAGCATTTTCCTAGTCTGTAAGCTAGTGTTTTGCAGAAGTTATCAGCCTTGATCTATCATAAAAATCTGATGAGAAGTGTCTTGCAAACTATGGATGAATTTCTAATTTGACTTCATTGAGATCCCCACTCCACCTACCAACAATATTTAATCCTCGCATCTCATTTCTTTGCCGGTTCTTGGCAATTCTAGCACGATAGAATTTTGAATTTGCTTTGCCATCTTTAAGCGAGAGTGCTTGTGATTTTTGATAGAGCATTCAATCTTGTCTCAGAAGTAAAGTTTGAGAGTTGTTTTGTCTTCCTCCTGAGCCTGCAATTATGCTATTGTGAGTTCTCTTAGCTCAACTATCTCTTCTATATGCATAATATGTCTCTGAACAGCCTCTATATTCCTGCTTACATGGCCAAACATCCCTATTCTAGTTGCTCAAAGCGATCATTAGTCTTCTTAACTATTCTTGTAATGCATATCTACTCCGGCCTTGTGCAAAACACTCATCCCAAATATATAAATGCAGTAAACATTTCCTCTCCATTCCAATAGTTTAATGTGCAAAAAGGGGTAGGCCCCCTGTCCACTGCCTCTTACTTTAGTTGTACTGAATGGTGATTGTATATCAAGCTCTCCAGTGCTATTTGACGTAGACATGGCCACTTGATCAGCTATTCTGGTGAGAGCAAGAATCTATATAGTCTACTTTGCTAAGTATATCTTTTGTTTGTCCAAGTAAAGCGGCACCTTTGAAAAGGTATATCCTCAAGCTGTGCTCGTCTTATAAGATTGTTGAACTCTCTCATTTCACTTGTTTATGTCGCTAGTAGCGACTTTCTCTCTTTAGTTCCTTGGACTGAGTTAAAATTGCTACAAAAACACCAAACTCCTTCAGGATCAAGCTGCAACAGGTTATGTTTCTTAGTCCATAGTTGTTTCTTGTCTGGGAGTTCACATGGAGAATACACATTTATAATAGAGACTTTCCCCAATTGTTTGGCTCCCATCTTCCTTCTAATGTCAACATTCCCTCCAACTCATAGCTATTGTCACAGTGGAATATTGCAGAATTCTATATACAGAGAAGCCCACCTGAGTAGCCTACTAAGTTCTTCAAAAAAATTTTCAGGCCATAATTCATGACAATCCCACATTGTTATAGAATTGGACTTAGTTTCTTGGATGCATATAGTGTGAACTCTGCCCAGTTAGCCTAATTAGCATTCGTAATTGTCACATAGCCCAATTCATTTTGTCCTGTTCGGTTGCCCTTGATGATAAATAAAGTGATTCCCCAATGATAATAAATTTTCTACCGTTGTAGTCTGACCTGGCATCTGACTGTTGACGTGGTGGATATATCTGTCTTCACCCGAAAAATCTTAAGAATTCAGCGGCGGGTGTTCTATACTCGTTGTCGATATGAGTGCTTCTATCCAGATTCGCCATTCCCTACCTTCCACCAAACAAGCCAATCTCATGGAGGTAGTCGTGCTATTTCTTATTGTATGTAGATGTTAATCACCTCATCATCTATTTCAACTTCAGTAGAAATATGAATTTGATCCGTGATAATTAATTAGTCTTGTCGGAGGTGCAATTTGCAGCTTTGATACATCTGCCTATTTGTCGTCTATCTTCATGAAAAACATGTCATCCCAGTAAGTCAAAGGTGTACTGTGTATGCAAATCCACGCTGACGTTACTTTTGTTAGTCAAACTATCATGGAGGCGTTGGACATCCATTCGAGTCCCAATTGCTTTATCTGATAAAAATTTCAGTTTCATTTCCTCATTAACCAAGTGAATTAAAATTTCTCCACCTGTAAAACATTCACTGCCTTTTCCACTCTAGTGAGGTGAACAAATTCACCAATTAGACAATCTGTCATCAAATCTGACAGATTAATCTGTGCAATTAACAAGATTGTATCAGAGCGATACTAGGTTCGACCCTTTTCCAGATCCAAGGAGATCAGTGATGGCAACGAATGCATTCCTGGAGGAATAGTTGCAAGTGCAAAACTCAGACAATCGTGACATTCAACTGGTAAGCATTCTATTAAATGACATAAACTTTCTCATTTGGAAAAGTGCAGTAGAATCAGCACTTGGGTCAAAATTGAAAATTGGTCTTATTGATAGTACATTGAAAAACTGAAGGAAGATTCAAAACTGTTCCTAAAATGGAAATTTCAATTGAAGAGAACTATTGCTATGTTGAAACAAGGTATTGGAACCGCAGGTGAACACTTTGGGAGGTTGAAGCAAATCTGGGATCATATGATCAACTGTGACCTATGCCCTGCATTGAAGGATAAATTGGAGAACTTTTGAAGAAAAGGAAAAATAAGGATTGTGTGATGGAATTCTTGATGGGGCTAAATGAGATGTATGAGCACGAGGGAAGCCAGATCATGTGTCTGGATCCCTTGCCTCAATTAGACAAAGTCTACAATATGATTGTTACAGCAGAAAAGCATTGTCAAGTGAGCATTCACATGGCAATAGGAAATGACAGTATGAACACAACACTGATTGCCAAAGGATCAGGATGGAGAACTGAGACATCTTCACATTCAAAAAAGGAATATGATAAGATGGACAAAGGAAAACTAATATGCAACCATTGTGGAAAAATGGGACACATAGCGGATGTATGCTACAAGCTGAAAGGACGTCCAAAATGTTTCCATTGTGACAAGAAAGGACACACTATTGACAGTTGCCATCAAATTAAGGGATACCCTGAAGGGCAAGGAGATCAAAAACATAAGGCAAAATACTACAGTGCAACAAATCAAACTATGTTGTCAGGAGATAGTAGTTGGGGATCCACCCATTGGACTTTAAAAAAGAGGAAATGGGCAAACCTCTATGAGATTATTGGGCAGATGCAGCGCGACCTACAAGGAAGTACAAAGAAGCACAATGTTGGTGAACATGGCACAATTTGATGACTTTACAGATATAACCATTGATTTCTTATTCAGCTATATTAAACATGATAATATCTCACATCAGGAATAAATCATAGATATAGAGGCCACACACCACATGTGCATTGATCTAAAAACAATGTCAAAGCCATGTCCCCTTAAGTCTAAGACTCCCGTTTGGCTGCCTGATGGGACTGTCAAGCCAGTTTTGTGTCACAGATATATCCAACTTTCCCACTCTATAGCACTAATCTCCTATCTGTACATTCCCAGCTTTAAACATAACTTGTTGTCAGTTAGAAAACTCTTGTTGTGCTTTAGTGTCTCAGGTCTGTTTCCGCCTAAATTTTGTGTGTTTAGGACCTTAAAACCAACAAAATCCTTGCTGTGGGGGCTGTTGTTAGAGAGCTTTACATCCTAAACTCAGCTTCCTTTAACCCAGAGCTTATCCAACGTGTGCAGAACTACTCTCCATCCAGATCATTGTTTTTTAATACTTCCTGTACTTCCCTTTCAGAACAATGAATCCGGCAATGCAATGTATTGCCAGAATCAATTCTACTCTTTTCCATAATAGATTGGGACATCCTTCCTATGATATGTTGACTCACCTGAGTGTTTTTGAATATGCAAGTTCCCTAAACAAATTTTTTCTTTGTGAGATATGTCCTCTGTGCAAGCAAAGTTGTCACCCTTATTCAGACAGTGTTAGCACATCAAAAAAATGCTTTGATCTGCTGCACATAGATGGTTGGGGGCCTTACAAAGTGCCATCCTTTACCAGTTGTTCCTGCTTTCTCAGAATTGTGGATAACAAAAGTAGGTGCACCTGTACTTTTCTGTTCCAGTCCAAAACACAAGTCCCCCAGCTAGTCACCTCCTTCATCAAACTTGCCAGAACACAGTATAATGCATCTTTAAAGATTATAGGACAGATAATGGGTCTGAATTTGTTAACTCTCAATGCAGTTCCTTGTTCAGCATCCTAGGAATCCTCCATCACAAAAGTTGCCCCCACACCCCACAACAAAAAGACATTGTAGGACGTAGACACAGAAAACCAAATCAAACCAAACCAAGTAAATCCTGCCCTTAGGCAGGGTCTAGTTAGGGTGGGATGTGTGCAATCATACATGCACCTCTCAAAGAGATGAGTAGACTGTTTTCGTGGAAACCCCCAGCTCGAGAGAAAAATACTAGAAAATAAATGCATAAATAAATCCATACCTAGATAAATAAAAAAATAAAAAATAAATAACTGACTGAATAAATAAATAAATAAGTAAATACAATCTAGCCATTAGTCTATCCTACCTCCGTCTATCCAAAATCTAGTAATCATACATCTGTTCTATATAGTTCTATATATCCCTAACCATAATACGACATTTTCAACTAGTCCTATCAGAGGTCATATCCTCATAAAGGTCCAATCCCGCAAAATCTAATCGAACTTGCTCCTCCCACATCCTCCTAGGTCTCCCGCTCCCATGCCTTCCTTCAACTTGGAGCCCTTCGACTCTCCTGACGGGCTCGTCAATATGCCTTCTGTGTACATGACCAAATCATTGCAATCTCCCATCTCTCAGCTTGGCACTGATGGATGCGACACCTAGCGTAGCCCTAAAGATCCCATTTGGAATCCTATCTAATCTCGTACAACCACACATCCATCTTAGCATTCACATCTCTGCCACGTCAAACTTCTGTACATGTGACGGTCTTATAGCCCAATACTCTGACCCGTAGAGCGTTGCCGGTCTTATATTCGTTCTATAAAAAATTTCCTTCAACTTTAGTGGGAATTTCTTATCGCATAGCACACTAGTAGTTGATCGCCATTTCATCCATCCGACCTTGATGCGATGGATAACATCGCCTTCAACCCATCCATCCTTTTGTATAATGGATCCTAGGTATTTGAAACTATTTCCCTGTAGGGGTGCTTGGTTTTCAACCATAACTTCCATTCCACTTTCCTTCACTTCATTAGTGAAATTGCAAGCCATGTATTCTGTCTTCAATCGACTCAAGCGTAGTCCCTTGGACTCTAATGTTACCCTCTAACGCTCCAAAGCGTTAACCTCCTCCTTCGTGTCTGTCACTAAAGCAATGTCATATGCGAATAATATACACCATGGTAATTCATTTGGTATTTCCCGAGAGAGTACATCTATAATCATCACAAAAAGAAACGGACTCAGAGCTGACCCTTGGTGCAATCCTATAGCCACCAAAAAATACTCTAATTCTCCCACTAGAGTCCACACACTAGTCTTTGCTCCCTCATACATATCTTGTATAGCCCTCATATAGCTCGTGCTTTCCTCCAAATAGCTCATGCTCTCCTCCTTCAATCCAAATTGCCAACACAATTATGGGGCGAATCTGTGCTCATTGCCACCTTTCTCCTAAACAGATGGCTTAGTCGTGTGCTTCAGTGTATGTCACCATATTAAGTGTTGCATCAAGCCAAACCTGACTTATTTTAAGCTGTGCCATGAACAAAGGACCTAGTAGAGATAAATTTGATGCTAGATCTTTCAAGGGGTATTTTGTGGGATATCCTCCTTGTCAACATGAGTACAAAATCTATGTCCCAGACCTTAACATAATCCTCATCTCACACGATGTTGCCTTCCATGAAACACCTTCTCATCATCCTATGATCAATCTCATCAGTCATCACCTCATCAAATTGATTCAGCTGATTGATTTATCCTCCAGTACTCCCGTAATTTCCCATTCACATCAGGACCTTGATCTTGACACTAACTCTGATCTGCCTTCTCCCCTGCATTCCTCACTTCCATCTACAAATCTAGACTCTCAATCCGCATCTCCATCTGTTGAGCAACCTGAATACATCAAT
Organism: Pinguicula moranensis; assembly: GCA_028565015.1. Classification (NCBI taxonomy): domain Eukaryota; kingdom Viridiplantae; phylum Streptophyta; class Magnoliopsida; order Lamiales; family Lentibulariaceae; genus Pinguicula; species Pinguicula moranensis. The sequence goes on from JAOWBN010183612.1 coordinate 15,803, forward strand.
GCTTCCCATCATGCACCACTTCGGCATAGTCAAAGAACAAGAACCCCCTCAGTGCTCCTCCATGATTTTGGTACATCTCTTTCCTGTCCTGTTGGGCCCTTAGCTAGTCCCTCTCCTTCAGATTCTAGTTCTATTTTTGGTGATGCATATTGTGAGTTTGTGGCCAACCTATCCACCGTGGTTGAACCCAAACACTACAATCAAGGCCGCAACAACTCCAAATTGATTGAGGCCATGGATCAGGAACTGCACGCCTTGGAAGCAAACAAAACATGGGAACTAAGACCCTGCCTCCAGGCAAAAAAGCCATCGGTTGTAAATGGGTTTACAGAGTAAAATGTAATCCTGATAGATATGTAGAATGCTACAAGCGCAGGCTAGTTGCCAAGGGCTATAATCAAGTTGAGGGTAGATATTTTGATGAAATATTTAGCCCGTGGCTAAGGTTGTTACAGTGAGGTTGCTGATAGCAATTGCAACATCCAAAAGTGGCTAATTCACCAACTTGATATCAACAATGCTTTTTGCATGGTTCTTTTGATGAAGAGGTCTTCACATATCCTCATTTGGGTGACACCAAGGTACAAAATAGTGAGGTTTGTATCCTCAAATGGTCCGTCTATAAACTTAAGCAAGCTTTACGCCAATGGAATCTAAAGTTCACAGTCGCACATCGATCTTATGGTTTTCAGCTGTCCTATCACGACAACTGCTTGTTTGCTCTCCATCATGCTAGCTATCAACTTTTACTCCTTGTCTACATCGATGATGCGCACATTGTTATATCCTAAGGCCAATCACCTTAGGCCTATGTATTAACACTTTAATGTTGTATATATGATTGTAGCAACCTTCACTACTT
>JAOWBN010183623.1:0-16663 GCA_028565015.1 Pinguicula moranensis
AGCATGCAAAACTTTGGACAAAGTCAAAGTGTTGGTACAATGCACTGTACCCTTACCCACTACTAGCCGATCAGTGCCATCAGCTGTCTTAACACTCAACTAATTTGCTAAAGGAGTATAGGAGCTGAATTCTTTAGCAGCACCATCACGTGTCCAGAAGCTCTAGAGTCAATGATCCAATCCGATGAGCCAACCGTAGGAAAGGACGTGAGGGCTAGTGAGTCATACATACCTGTGAAACCTGAGGCCAAAGAAACATTACCAGAGAAGTCAGATGAGGTAGGTGTATCAGTGCCTATCCTCACGCTTTTGATTTTCTCTGGAGGACGTAAAAAATTGCTCGATCCTCCTCAATGGTCACGATATTCCCTATACTCTCTTCCTCATCAGTATCCACTTTCAAATTGGTGCGATGGCCTCCTTGGCCACCACCCCTAAAGCCACCTCTCCTGCCTCCACGAGCTCTACCTCTACCTCTAAATCTACCTCTACCTCCAGACTCGTTTTCAAGGGACATCTTTGGACATGACTCCATCAAGTGGCCAACCACTACACACTGATAACAACTGCGAGTCTCCCCTTGGACCCTAGTTACCCGAGAACAAGTAGTAGCCAACGCCTTGGCGCCTGAAACTACCCCTAGTGTAGAGTGTATTTTTATTTCACTCTCCGCTTGAATCGTAGCTGCGATAGCCTCGTCCAATGATAGAATCTTGGCCTAGGACAATAAAACTAATCTCCTCGAGTGAAAGATTGGATTTAGATCTTTCAAAAATTTCATAGTCCTTTCTATCTCAAAACGAGTCGTAGTGATCCATCTCAGTCCACAATCTCTTCAAACAAATAGAATACTCTTGAATAGACTTCTCCCCCTTTACCTTTGCATCGATCTCCAGCTGAAGCTAAAATACTCTCATCTGGTTTTCAGTTCCAGAATAGGTGGTCTTCAGACTAGCTTACGTCGCATTCACTGTCCTAAGACCATTTACAGTAGAAGTAACAGATGCAGTCATTGAGTTCAAGAACCAGATACATAGCTGAGCATGAGTAACTGTCCACTCTGTAGTGGAAGAGATGCCACAACTTGATTCCCTCAAGAAGCCATCCAAGCTTCGCCTTACTAAGATGGTCTCAATCCTGCGAGACCAGCTAAGATATATAGCCGATCCATCAAGTTTCAAATCGATCGGTGAAAGATCATGTTTGATCGGAGTAGCAGCAGGGTTAACGACCAAGGTTGAGGTATTCGCTCCCTTTATGACCCCTACCAAGGCTTCGAGCGCCTTAGGATTGAGGTTCTTCAGGACCTCCAATCCTTATTTAACCGCACTATCACAACTGATCACAGCAATAACATACCCCACATAACACAATCACATGAAAATCCACATTTTCGACACCTCATTATCAATATCCAATCCACGAACAATATCAATAATGCCTAATTTGATCCCCAAGTTTAGGTAAATAGGATAAATCTACTCAAATAATTCATCATTATTTGATAAAACATCAATATATATTAAATGGCACGGAATCAACTAAAACTGATTGGACAGTCGCGATGAGTAAACTGAGATGAAAAATCTGACTTTGGGCTCCGACGGCAGCGGCGGCGCATGGGTTGATGGAGGCGGCGATTGGTGTTGGCACCAGTGACGTAAGACCTACGTGTAGAAAGCTCTTCTCATGATGATCGCAACGACGGTGGTTTTCATCGATTCTGACGCTAGACGCGCCCAGAAATGGCAGAAAACTGCCGCAGGTTACTTTTTCTGGCGACGGCGCATGGCGGCACGTTGTTGTCGAAAAAATGTCAGATGTGGAGCAAATCTGATAGAGGAGAAGATGAGCTACATTTTGGGACTGGTTCCGGCGTCAGAGGACCAGCAACAGTGCCGGAATAGGGGCGAAAGTGACAGAGATAAAATGTTTATTAGGGTTTGAAAAACTGGCTCCAATACCAAATTGTAAAGTATAAATGGAGGGAAACGGAGAAAACAGAGAAACTTCTTCACTCTATATTTCATTACAATTGATACAACACATATTTATAGGAACGAAATATAGACATCATCATAAAGGCGTGCGTGCTTCTTTCGGCACTGCGGCGGAGGCGTGCAGGCGTGTTGCTACTTTTCTTCTCATGTGACAAACCAATTAATTAGATGACCCACTGCATGACTTTAGGTTCCAACATCTAGCTTAGGAGGTGATAATTCGTCTCAAATATATCTAGAGACGAATCAACCAACAACCTCCCGGCGAAATCTCTAGCGGCATCATTTGAGATGAGCCAACCCTAAGAAGATATGTTGGCTCAACTCACCAAGCTCCTAAAACAGATGAATTTGTCGGATAGTAGCCAGAATGTCATCATAACCACAAAGCTCAACAACCACAATTACATTCTATGGTCGAGATAATGTGGGTAGCGATCGGGAGTCTATGGAAACAACATTACCTCACTAGAGTTCCCTCACCTTCGGCCAAAAATGATCCAAACTATCCCTAGTAGGAACAAACAGACTTCGATGTGTTCTCCTGGAGAATCTAGGAGATTGAACCAGAATTAGTTAATGATTTTGTCGAGTACCTATCAGCCAAAGACCTCTGGGATGGCCTGGCGACTACTTACAGCGGCGGAAGCGATTTGTTGCAGATCTTTTATCTAACTGTTAAGGCGAATTGTCAACACCAAGGCCAGGGCAGGCTCGAGCAGCTCTACAGCACTCTCTAGCGGATATTGAGAGAAATAGACCGTAGACAGCCCAATCCGATGAAGTCAACGACATATCTCACAATGTTTCACCATCTCCGGTAAGAGATGCGCTTATTATAATTTCCTACCGGAATAAACAAGGAGTTTGATGCCCTAAAATGGGATCTCCTGAAGAAAGATCTCTTTCCTCAGTCGAGGTCGCTTTTTCCACCGTTCATTTGGAGGCAACCCGCCTCAACATCCTAAACCCGGTGATGGAAAGCGGTGACAACGTGTCACGCCCTCGTACACGGTCAAATTTTTCACCTCAAACAACCCGAGTTGTCTTGAAGTGTACCGGCGGAATTGTACTTGACGGACCGGCCAAACTCACTTCGAATTTGTAAGCCTAAGAACACCAAAGATCACGCCCAACCAATCTTGTATAACTCACACAAATCTGGAGGACTCGGCCTCTACAAAGGCCTGCTCAACACACAAGAATGGATCGCTCACTCTCCACTCAACGCACGGTTCCCACAACCGCACTAATCGCCGGAATCCGGTCACAAAACCCAACCCCACGACAATGTGTTTCACTAGCTGACTCTCTACACTCCAGAGGTTCAGCACAATGTTCTCTCTCTCATCAGAAACTCCCCACGAGCTCTAATAAACCAAACCCGTAACTTCCGCGTGAAATGCGGTTTGACCACCATTCAAACATTTGAATCGATCTCGATCTTCAAGGAGCTTTAAGGCTGGATCTCTTCGTGCGTCTGGACGTTGCCAAGGAGTTATGAAGCTGGTGGATTCAAATCGCTGAAAGATCGCAGCTGTAACGACTTTGAATCCACCTGGTAGTCGAGCCCGGAAATCCCGCTCACTGCGGTTACTGTTCACTCGCGCAGGTACTGTTCACGCGCCCGACTGCTCGCGCTGGACGCTCGATCTACAGTGGCCGATCGCTCGTGCTACAGTGGCCGATCGCTCGTGCTACAGTGGCCGATCGCTCGCGCTACAGTAAGCCGATCGTTCGAGCTACAGTCGGCCGATCGTTCGAGCTACAGTGCTAACAGAGGTTCAATGTCGCTCCTGCTACAGTAACTCTGCCACGGTTCTCGCTCGAGCTCCTGCCGAACGGGAACAGTACTTACAGAGGTTCGCGCCCGAACCCTCGCCGAGCCGCAACAGTGCAACAGAGGTTCTCGCCCACTATTCCAGCCGCTCCGATACTTCCTCCACGCAACTCCTCGAGCCAACTAACTCCAAATCGCACCCCGTCTCGACACATAGCCATCTCTTGCTATGTTGCTCGGAGTAGAACCTCACTTGATCGAGCACTTTTGCCTTTGGCTCGATCAATTCGTCCTCACTCCAGAACGTGCACAAATCCGCAGGAATAAACCTCTGCAGGATATTTGCACTTGAGCCATCTCGAGTTCCACTCGTGCGAATTGAGTTCTGTCTCGGCCAATGGCTTTCTCATGCCCACATTGCCTAGACCAGAACTCATCATGATCGACACATTCGAACATCTTCATGGTGATCCGGGCCAAAACCTCTATTCGGTGCATCCGGGCGCGCGAGCCAAGCACCCGGCCGAATAGAGCTTATAGGTGTGACACGGCGGGCCACCTCGGACAATTTTTTTTTTTTTTTTGAATGGCCCGCCCGTTTTCCTGCTTAGGCACGGTGGGTCACGGGATGCAACCCGGTGAGTCGGGCATGCCGGATCCCGGCATTTTTTTTTTAAAATTGGTTCCGGCCGGGTTACCCGCGAACCCGGAGGTTCCGAATTTTTTCGAACCCGCCGTGATGCAGGGTCGCGTTTACGCGATCCGGGCACAGCCCTTCGCAGGCAAGTGGCCCGCCGTGCCGGGTCCAGACCGGGCGTGGGCCACAGTCTGTTTTGGCCATCTCTACCCATCTTTGTGATCGAAGACCCCATCATCGTGTTTGTTGGTACATGACTTTCAGCAAACTCCAAAGAAAAGGTGATCCCGGAAAAATTCACTAGCTCAGAAGACCAATACACTCGACAATCTTGCCTTTCTTTCCTGGGCACATACACAATAAGTATCTTTGACTTGCAAAATTTCTCAATCTTTATTATAGTACCATAACAATAGAATTATAGCTAATTAATAACATTATTCGAGAAAATAACCATGGATGTTAAGAGTGAGATTCGTCGTTCATGATGTAAGTAAGCATCTCTCGGCGGAAAAGAAGAAAATACTACATCTCACCTGTTCTTTGCGAACGGTCAATCCAATTCCGGGCACTACTATACAAATGGCTTGGTCTCAAGCTCACCAGTCACCAATGTTGCACACCATCTTAGCTACGTAAGGAAAGCTTCAGCAAAACAAGTTTGGAAAGTTTTATGGCTGACTGTGAACATTATTACGAAAGGCCCATTAGTGTGTATTAATTTATAATATTTTTTTATGTAATGTAACTAATTATATAAGGGTAGATTAGGGATTTTATTCTTTAGTTTAGGGTTTGGTTGTAATTTGTGAATAAGAGTCAATGGCTACACAATGAAAGGTTGAGAAAAATTCGGCAAATAATTCTCCTAACTTTACAAGCATGATGGGAGAGATTTGGAACTAAGAATTGCCTTTAACTTTGCACAACCAACAAATATATACAATGGTTTGTAAATTAATAATGTGGGGAAGGCAGAAAAATTTGTTATCTAATCGAAATATTATTTTATGAGTAAATTGATTATCTTGTTGAGTAAATCAATAATGTTGAAAGCATAAAATATTAATTTATACAAGAAATTTATTACACCTTTGCTGATAGAGAAAAAAAATTACTCTTCTCGTCCCATAATAATTTATTATTAGTGTTTTTTTTCAAAAAATAATTATCTTCTAATTTTAATAAATTATTAATTTACCACATTGGTTAGGAGTCACCGATCAGAATCAAACAAAAGTATAATTTACTCAAGATTATATTGTACATGTGTTTTAAAATAAATTGCTCTACCCCTAAAATTTGATTTCTTTCCAAATAAAAATATCCACTCACCCAACCACCGCCAACCAATTCTGTCAAGTGTTCGAATAGTAATCCGTAAATCAAAGTCCAAGCTAAAGAAGCACTTTGTTTTTTAGCAATCTAAAAGAAGAATATTTGTAGAGGTGGATAACGGTAATGACAGTAACGGAATGACCTCAATGACCTCATCCGTTACCGTTACCGTTATCGTTATCGTTACCGCTAAGATAGCGGATGGAGATTTCGGTTCAATTACCGTTACCACTATCCGCTATTCCGCTACTTTAGCGAAAACAGTAGTGGAATTTTGCTAATTTTGCCAACTTTCCCATCAATAATGCATTATATATTTTTTGATATTTTCAGCAATGTAAAATGCACATTAATTAAGTCCTTCACGTTACTGGCTATTATTGGCATTTAATATAAATATATAATCATTCAAAAACTCTATAAATGATAAAAAAGAGGGTGATACAATACAATTCAAAATTATCCAAGATAATTCGGAGATAGTAGTAGCAATACTTGTCAATAAGGTTTACATCAACATTTTGATAAGTATAACAATAAGCAATAGCATCAAAAGTTAATTACCCAGCAACAACCAACAACAAATTATAGAACAAAAGTAAAAAAACATAAACAATATAGTTACGACTTCCAACCAAATAATCAAGTCCAACAGCACAACAATGTTACCAAGTCCAGCACAACAACACCAGCAGCTAACCTAGCAAAATATATTTCATAAGAGTACTTGTATAACCAAAAATATCCTGCTCCTCGAACAAGGGTTGAAATGAAATTCTTGCTCTTTATGAAATATTTTTAGGATTATTTATGTGTGAGTATTGTTAATTATCATGTTATCAATAATTTTAAAAATATTAATTCATATCTACCTAATAAATTGATCGGCTTGTGCCGGATTCAAACCTATTGGGCATGTTAGACATTTACAAGTCTCTACATTAATAACCCAACGACGTGTGTAAATATTAATCATGATCTTTCTTCTTTTTGAATCGTTTAATTTTAACCATAACGGTAACAAATTTTTACTAATTCTGATTACTCTTATCCACCCCTACATATTTATAACTGTTATCCAGCCAGTCCATACAGAACTGAAAGACGTAGATTTAGGATAAGAAAGGAAATATTTTTTTCACAAGAAAAAAAAAAAGAATGCAAATCAAATGGCTAGATTACCGAGATTTCTTTTTCAACAAAAATTCAGAGTTAACGACATAATTAGGAGTTGTCGGTTGGTGCGCGTGTTCAAACTGTCATTGTCCGATCATATCAATAATCAATAGCAGGTCGGGGTACTGAAAAGCATCCTTATTTAACACATGGGCAAAACGATCATTTGATCCCTTTTTTGCATTCGTGCGGCACAGATTTCGTGCGCTATATCATTTCTCGGGGTACAGATAGTATTTTTCATTTCTTCTGACTCACCTAATTTTTCAAGTAGGGCTGTTTAGCGTTTAGCGGTTACCAGTTAGCGATAGTGGTGGAAATTTGTTATCGCTACCGCTATTGCTATCGTTATACCGGCACTAACGGTATAGTTGTAGCGATAGCGGATACCAAAATTGTTATATTAGCGATAGCGGACATTAGTAGCGGATACCGCTACTACTGCTTTTATTTAATTAAATAAAAAACTGAAAAAAAAATAAAAAATTTCAACCTTCAGTTTATATAATCAGATCAGATTTCACGTTTTTCAATTATCAATTTCACGGTGAAATAGTTTTACGCGTTTTCAAGGTCTCACTTTCACTTTTCAGACTTCCATAATTCCATTCCAATCTCACTTTAAAGTTTGACTTCAGTAATTCACTTTCTTATCTCAATTCCCAAACAAACTCTCATTATGCGTCGCGAAATATCAGTAGTTTTTGAAGAAATTCTGAAATTCAAATTGCTTGGTTCAGTTGGATTGATATTTGATTGGCCACGAATATATGCGTAAGTAGATGCCTGCAAACTTGAAACATGTGAGCGTAATCTGGAATTTTTCAATTTTTTCATTATTTTCTGCAGAGTGTATTAGTGGTTTAGTTTCATTTCATTTTCATTTTAAGCAGTCACTAGTATTACATTTCATCTTGAGCAACCACTAGCATTACATACAGGGGGACTCCACAAGACAAAACATCTGCCAACGCCCAACTATGAACTAAAAACAGTTTTAATTTATTTTAACGATAGCGGTAGTAGAGGATTTCGCTATCGCTACCGTTATTGTAGCAGTAGTAACGGTAGCGGAATAACGGTAAGCGATAGCGATAGCGGATGCCATTTCATAATCCGCTAAAATAGCGGTAGCGGTAGCGGATGAGGGCTATCCGCTACCGCTAATACCGCTAGACAGCCCTATTCCAAATATTCTCTCTCGACCGCCTACATTTTTTATCTTATAAAATATCTAGTCCTTTACCCTGATCTGTGGACCAAAGGCGTGCAGAAAACTTTTTAAGGGGGCCAAAAAAAATTTAGAGGGGTTATAAAAAAAAATTTTAAGAGGCAAAAATAATTTTTTTAGAGGAGCAATAAACATTTCTTGGGGGGAGAAAAAATAATTTATTTGCTCAATAATTATAAAAATAATAATTTTACCAACTCAAACAATGATAAAAAAAAAACTACCTAATTTGTTTATATAAATAATTCTCAAAATATATTTATATTAATAAATCAGGTTTATTAAATAGAGATAAAAAAAATCAGATTTATAAAATTAAATCGAAAAAACAATAAATGAAATAAATAATCTAATTCAAAAGAAAACACCAAACCCTAAATAAAAATTACAAACATTGTCACTGAAAGATACCCAAACGAACTTGAAATAAAAGTTCAATTAAAAAAACTAAATAAAATAACTAAAATAAATAGAAGTAAAAAAAAGGGGGGGTCGAAACCCCAATATGATCAACTTGCTTGGCAAGCTTCCCATTCAATGTTTCCGAATCAACATATCAAGGTGGAAAAAAAGAACTGTTGCAAAGTCTAGTATATCTAATCTAATTCAAGATTGTTACAACAGCAGGTGTACTTTCGTATGCCGTAAGTAATTACCAGGTTTGCACTTTGATCGACTCCATGGTATTTCACCTATCAAAAGCTCTTTACTGAAATCTGGCAGCATTTCTTACTTTCCAGATATGCCACATCATACAGTGCCAAATAGAGCGCCATAACTCATGCCTTTTTAGTGCTTTCACCAAACCCATAGGAGTTGTATAGTGGTTAATAGGGTAGGCATGCCCCACGTAAACCAAGCCCATCCAATCATATAAAGTTGCCCATAAAGAATAAGAAGGCTCACAAGTGAAGAAGACATACGAGACTCGATCAAAGTCCTTTTCACAGAACACACATAGTTGTGCCTTCATAACCATCTCAATACTCTGGATCATCATATTATCAATTGTAGCAATTCGACACTGAATTAAGCGCCAACAGAAGACCATAACTCAGAAAGGAGTGCAGATACCCCAAATTATTGCAAGTTTCCCTGAAATGTCCAGATTGTGATCCCTATGTATCATCCGATATCCACCTCGTACCGAGTATCTGCCCGAAGTGTCCTCTGTTCATCACCAAGCGTCACAACCCAACTTTGGAGAACAATCTGTCCTTGGTGTAGAAATGGCTTCCACCACATTTTCTTCAAAACCACAGAGAGGGTAGTGCCAACTCCACCTAAGGTGCCACCCTTCTTCCACCACATATAGCTTCAAAGCAAGCGAACAGAATTTATCAGATGCCACAAGATATAGTCTCTTATGTATTTTCGATAAAGACTTGTCTTGGAGCCAAGAAGCTTCCCTTAATAGTGTCTGATCCCCGGAGTTAATGATCCTCTTCCTTCTTGAATTAAACCACTGAGAGACACAAACTACATTCCATACATCTCTCCACCATTTCAAAGCCTTGCTCGCTATTGTCCCCTCCTCCCAGTCCCCAAGAGCCCACTCTTTGTCAAATATTTTGATATAATCACATCCCTCAATTGACCCCTAGATTCCGTTCGGAGTTGCCACCCCCACTTTCCAATAGTGCCATGTTAAAAGCTTCTAGATTTAATAAACTAAGGCCCCTAACTCTTTGCTTTGGCTCATATCATCCCAACTAATCCAATGGATAGGACAATTGGAATTTACGCGGCTTTTCCACAAAAATAGGCTACACACTTTGGTCATCTCTTTTAGTATCGCCTTAGGAGCCCAGAATAGGCTGAAAAAGTACAACGGCATACTACAAAGCACACTTTTAACTAGGGATACCTTGACCCCAAATGACAATAACATGTTCTCCCAAGCTAGCGTCGGACTCTTCATTGCTACAACCAATTTTTCCCATGTTTTTAATCGCCCGGGATTGCAGCCTACATGGATACCTAAATAATTAAACAACAATTTCATGACTCCGCAATGGAGGAGGTCGGCGAACTCCTTTTCAATCTCTAGGGTGATATTGATGCCAAGAATATTGCTCTTCTTAAAATTTATACACGGTCCCGACAACATTTCATATACTTGCATAAAACCTTTCATCACTTTGACATTCGACAACATTCCTTCACCAAAGAAGAGGATGTCATCAATTTATAGGAAATGGGTATAACTTCTATCACCACAACGCAGGGCTTTGAGTCGCACAATAGATTTTGCCTCTGTAGCATCATGTTCAACTCTTATGTTACCACCAGGAATAAGAATGAAGATAAAGGATCCCCTCGACGCAAACCTCTCTCAAATTAAATTATCCCTAAAATAAGCCATTTACCAAGACACTCGCCGAGGAGGATACCAGACAAACTTTTATCCAACCAATCCAATGGGCAAAGAAACCCATTTTTTGTAACATCGCAATCAAAAAAACCCAATTCACATTATCATAGGATTTAGCAAAATCCACTTTCAAAAAAGTTGTCGGCTTACTCGTTACTTGAGCATAGTGAAGTAGCTCACTGGAAAAAAAAAAGATTAACATCCTGTATTTGTTGATGACCTCTGAACCTGTTTGCAAGGAATTTAGACAACAACTTGTAAGCATTGCCAACTAGAGATAGACGACAAAAATGACTCATTTTCATATGTGATGCACACTTCGCTGCAAGAACAATAGATGTAGAGTTTAATCCTTTCAGTATTTTTTTGGAATAGTAGAACTCCTGGAGGAAGCCAATCTAGTCCTTTTTTACCACCTCCCAATGTGTTTGAAGAAAATGGAAAATTATTCCATCCGATCCAGGGCTTTTCTTCTCCGAATAAGACATTAGAGTCTCAAAAATCTCTTTTTAAGCAAAAATCGCTATCAGACTTTGATTATCTTCCTCTGAAAACCTGGCCGCACACTATATTTCAAGAATTGGTCTACATCGGATAGTTTTTGCAAAATGGGATTTAAAATATTCATGCACAACTTGTTTTACTGCACACACTGTCTTCTACCAAACATCGTCGACATATAAATCGTTAATCCCATTAGGTTGTCGCCTGTTTTGCACACAAGCATGAAAATAACAAGTATGAGTAAAGCCCGTGTTTCCCCTATCGTATCCAGTATCTTCAGAGTCTCATTCAGTTGGTCAATCTATCTCTTCGCTAGCCCAAATACTGAGTGATTCGACTTTTTTAGTTTCTATCTCATCTTCTTAATCTTGCGATGCAAAATATATGCTTTGCCAGCCGAAAAATCCAATGTCTGCCAAGTCGTCGAAACAAAGGTTTTAAAAGAAGGATGAGAGTACCAATAGTCAAGCATCATAAATGTTTTCGGCTCTCAAAAATCCAATGCCTGCCAAGTCGTCGAAAAATCCAATGCCTGTCAAATGTAATATTTAATTATTATTGTCATTATTATTCATACATGCATATATATATATATGTATATATTTAATTATTATTTTCATATAGAATTTTTTATTCTAATTTTTAACAATATTTTAACTTTTGCATACTGGGATAACTAAAGGGTCTTGACTGTTGGGACTCTCATCCTTCTTCTTTTTTCAAAATAAGATCACCATTCGGGGTAAAAATTTAATAAATAGTTTTCTTGTGCTTCTCTCTAAAATTTGGTTGATAACCGCGAGTTGGAATTATAATTTCTTGTCGGAGAAGACAAATCAAAGTACAATAACAGACCAGAATTTACATCAGCGAATATAGAATAGTTGGTACAAGATCTCATCCGGCGGCGAAGCTACTAATACAAAAAACTAGGCCAATTTTTTCCTTCTCTCTCCTGAGTAATCTTCGATAACAAAGCAAAGAATCAGAGAAACACTATACGCAGAGAATCACAACAATGTCTAAGAAGAGAAAGGAGAAGACAAAAGGAAGCAAAGCTGTGGGAAAGAGGAAGACAGTAACGTCAAAGGAATATTTAAACAAGGTGAAAGAGACATCCAAGTGTCTTTATTTTGTAAGGTATCCAAAAAAAATGGGGCAAAGAGGTGTTATTCAAACTGTTTTCATCCTATGTACAAGTGAAGGACTTATGTTTTCCTGAAATGGAAGATCGGCAGGGATGCCGCTTTGGATTTATATATTTTCCAAATCTTCTTAAGGTAGAGGCACTTCTAAATGGAGTGTGGATTGATGGGAAACTAATGGAAATCAATCCAGTCAACTATGAAAGGAAGTATATCTCATTAGAAAGGAAAAATTAGAGGCATACAGAGAAATCTTATGCAAAAAAATTGGCAGAGCCAGCTCCGAAACAAAATAGGCACGCAGGACAAATTCCACCTAAGATTAGAGAAAACAGGCCAAAGGAAATGAAGGGTATATTCTATACTTCGGATGCAGATATTCAATGGTTGCGCTATAGTGTTATGACTACAATCAGTCAAGCAGCACAAGATCTAAATCTGGAAATGATACTAGCAAAACTAGGACATAAAGGGGTGGAAGTGTTAAAAAATAGGCAAAGATACACGTCTTCCAAAGGCTACAGATCCAAAAGGCAGAACAACATTATTACTGGACAAATCACCTAAGATGCTAAGTTTTTTCACTACTATGAAACCATGGAGTCCAGGAGAAGAGGAGGAGCAAGTACTGCAACGTACCTGTTGGTTAAATGTAGAAGGACCTCCCCTATTCATTTGGTCAATTAAGGGGGTGTTTTGCGCAGACCCTCTTATGCTTATAATTGGATTATAAGAACTTTTTTTGAAAAAATGAAGAGTTATTTTTTGGCGGGAAGGTGCTTATAATTGGATTATAATTTTTAGAAGGCTGCGCAAAACAGGGCCTAAGTTCTAGTTTTTTATATCAGATTCTAAGTCTAGTTGTTTGACTTGATGTTTCTTTTTTTTTATTTCTTAATTTCACTTTCTAGGATTTACTTTCTTAGTGATTAATGGAAGTTTAGCAACAAGGGAATTTGTTTTCCTACTATTTTGAGAAATACTAGGTTTGCAACTCAACGACAGATTCTGATCACATGGGAGCCAAAACAGCAAACATTTGAAAGGGGGCAGAAGTTCAATTTTTTTTTTTCATTTAGGGAGATGATTTTTGTTTAAGAAACTATTAAAAAGAACATTTAAAAAATTTAAAATTGAGTGCGGCGGCAGCCCCCTACTCTCTGAATAGGGTCGCGTACACGGTACAACTTGACGCTTGACCAATACTTATCTAGAAAAAAATCACAACTTGGCTAATATCTGCCTTGCAGACGAACGCTGATAGCCGGCAAACTTCCCGGCCCCGTTTTCTTTTTGCCAAATAATACTTATACGGTGACACGATTTCTCAAAAAAATAAATAAATAAATAAATAAATCTATACATGTGTATTCATCTGCACGCAATCGTAGACAGACATCAATGACCTCTCACCCCTCTTACGCCCCTTTCATAATTTTTAGGATATTAATCGCCATTTGCAATAAAGATTAATAAGTAATTGATGGGACTTAATTTGCAAAAATGATATAGCGCACAAATTTTACAGGAATGGTGGGTCCCACGTGTGTTAAACCAAATAGACGGTTGGGATTGGTATTAAATACGTGAAATTTTGTGTTAAACACGTGAGACTCATCATTCTCGTGATTTTATTGCTAAAAAATCGTGCGCTATATCATTTCTCCTTAATTTGATAATTGACAACAATGGCGTATCAAGAAAAAAAAATTGGGGTGCAAAAAAATTTTTGGGTGCTATAAAAAAATTTCAAAAGGTGCAAATAAAATTTTATAAGGTGTCAATGTATTTTTTTGGCTTGTGTAGATACGGATTAAAAAATAATTTACGTGCTCAACAATTAATATCTATAAAAATAATTAACTACAAAGTTTACTTTCAATATATCCATTCAATATATTAGAAAGTTAACTTATATGATTATAAAAATATATATATAATCTAATAACAAAAATATTTATATATTATTATTTTTTATTTTTACAAAATAATACCTGATAGGGCATGGGGTTCGGCTAAGGGCCGGGCTAAGACCCCCTTGCATCCGCCCATGGTTGACAACATCAACTATATGAGTACATTTTAGCATGGGCGTATATACGTTAGGTCTATCCCGGACTGTAGCCCAAGCAAGGGCGGGACTAACCCTGAAAATTATGACGGGCTAAAATACCATAGAAAAATTTAAGGGGCCATTTTTTTAGCCGCTTTTTTTTCTGCCAAAAAATTAAAAATATTTTTTAATTTAAATATTTAAAAAAATAAAAGTTAAAATATTTAATATAATATAAAAAAAAAACATTCTATCAACATAATTAACAAAGTTTAAGTAATTAAACAATAAAATATCTAAATATATCGCTCCCGGCGACCACTCTTACCGTAAAATTCATCGATAACAGAATTGAATCAATGTTACTAGATAATTCTCGTTCAATATAAACAACCATCGAATCTGAAAGATATTGACTTTTCATTCTATGCGAAGAACACTTTTGACATGTTGCATAGCTGAAAATGCGCGCACTGAAAATATACGCTTCATATCTGAAAATGGACGCTCCAACGAGTTTTTCCAGACCGATGCACACTAACCACCTGATTAGCCCCTTTACCTGTCTTGTGTTCCCCTATGATATCTGCTATGCACTTTCAATAGTTTGAGCAGAAACGAACTCACTATGACGCTTATGAGAAACACTTACATAAGTTCCAATAGCGGCTAATTCTTCAAAGAAGCACCAAACATCAGCATTCTTTTCAGCTGAAACATTCCACTTCCTTGTTGTCCAAAAACAGGGAAGGTGCATGAGACTGATTGTCGTCTATGAGCTACTGCAAGTGATGCATTGTACGAAGGCCCAATAGTTAAATATTCACTCAAAATTTGTTTGTTATGAATGAATGAGTAAATAATACCTTCATATAAAAAAAAGGCAAAAATTATTTTTTTTGGTAGTTTAAAAATTAAATTAATATAAAAAAGCAATCAAACCTTAGCATTTTTTTATGTTCAGCTGTATCACATATTTTGATTATGTAAACTTGTGTATATCCCGTGGCGGATTCAAACACACTAGTAAGGAGTGCTATTGTTTTTTCAAAAAGGTGAGAAACTTTTATAAGATGGTGCAAAATATACAAAATGTCATGAAAAATAGTCATTAAAATATTAAATTATAAACTATTAACTATTATTTTTCAAAAATCAAAGGGGTGCAGCAGCACACCCGATGCTCTTGGACCATTCTGATAGTTACATTCAAAGGTACAAACTATTTTTTTTTTTTGTTATCGCAGGTTTAACATTTATTCGATAGGCTGCAAAAAAAACATTTCAACCGAGGCTAACGGAAAATCCTAAAACACCTTTACATTTCACCAATACAATCTAAGAGCCCCAGTGGGGGAATTCACTGTCATCTTCTGGATTAGTCGAAGGGTCCACCTGGCTGCCAGTGGCCTGAAGGATACCGGGGTAGGGGGTCCCATTTCGATACCAGGTACTGATCCGGGTCGGAGTGGGGCTTGTTGGAGGTTGATCCGGGATTTAAAACTGAACCGACAGCTTCTGATTACTTACAAAAAAAAAAAAACAATCTAAGAGCCTTTGGCCCACAACTGCACAACACCAACAACTGAAATTTATAAATGGATATGTGAGGCTATAATCGGATCATATAAAAAATTGATAACGAAATTCTGTGCCTATGATATTAATTGTTGCAGTATAAACTCACATTATAAAACACAATTCTCAATTGGATTTGAAAAG
Organism: Pinguicula moranensis; assembly: GCA_028565015.1. Classification (NCBI taxonomy): domain Eukaryota; kingdom Viridiplantae; phylum Streptophyta; class Magnoliopsida; order Lamiales; family Lentibulariaceae; genus Pinguicula; species Pinguicula moranensis. The sequence goes on from JAOWBN010183623.1 coordinate 15,961, forward strand.
TGGGATCAGAGGAGAATGTTATCCAACATGAATTGCACAAACAAGTATACACCATCATGTCAAAAAAATATTATGTTACAACCAATTATCGTAATACTAAAATTTTAATCAGATTAATCCACAGTCACTTTATAAATTGGTTCTTCGCTTACGCCGTACAAAAACGATCTCTTTGTATAATTATAAGGGTAACGCTGCATACATCTGACCCCCCAGACACCAACTTAATTGGTAATATAATGGGTACGTTGTGAGTTGTGAGTGTGACATACGCCGCACGAAACACCCCCAAAGGTAATATCGGCTAAATCTTTATATTCTCCATATTTGTTTTCCAATTTAATCCCAACAAATTTCCTTCAAAAGAAGTAGAGGACCGAGAATGAGACAAAGAACATGACCACATCATTTTCACATATTATGATGCTCTCTCTTCAAAACCAGAGAAGTCCCTGTTAAATTTAGTAGACCCGGCCCAACAGTAAACAGCCACGGGTCCGGACCCAGCCCAACAGTAAACGGGCATGGGCCCTGGGTGCGAGTGCGCATATGGGCCAACCTACAATTGATTGTGGGCTACTCTCATAAAAACCTTAGTACCAAGGTGATTGATTGTAAGCTCACATTCTCTTATAAGTTGATTAGTATTCTTGTACATAACCCGTGTGGGATATGCATTCTAACACTCCCCCTCAAGTCCAAC